>JAUMGZ010175995.1:0-14453 GCA_032359645.1 Pododesmus macrochisma | reverse complement strand
TATTTCTTCTTCGGCTCCTCTCGGCATATATCAATGGGTAAGTAACCTACTTAATGTTCTTCTAAACACATGTATAACAACACTCACATTAAATACGCTCAATCAAGCTCTAACCGAAACACATAGATAGCACAAAGCCAACTCAAATCCATATATCACAACGGTCTTCTCAGCACGTAGTTAACACAACACCATCTTAGCAATATATAACACAACGCACATCTAAACGCAAAAATAACACAACACTCACCTAAACACAAATACCACAACGCTTATTCCAACACATGGGTAACATAACGCCATAACGCATACATAACATAACATTAATCTAATCACACCATACATCGTTCATTTAAACACACATAACACAACGCTTATCCAAAACCTATATATATATATATATATAACACAACGCTTATCTTAAAAGAAAATAACATAGCGCTTATTCAAACAAATAAATGACACCACATTCATATAAACACAAATAAAACAACCCCCATCTTCACATACATAACACAGCCTTCATCCAAACACATTCATATAACGTTAACACAACGCTAACCCAAACACATAGATAACATAAAGCTCATCTAGACGCATAAATCACATCACATTCATCTAAACACAGACAGCACAACGTTCACTTGATAACCCAACGCTCATCTTAACACAGATAGCGTGTCGCTCATCTAAACAAACATAACACAGTGCTCATCTAAACACCCGTAACAAAACTCTAATTTAAACACATGCATACTTATCGATGTAAAGTTAAGCTCATTAAAACGCAAACCAATGGATCAGTACATGTAAATAGAATTGTGTTATGTGCAATTCTAAGAAATGAAAATTCTCTGCTTTCTGTTTGAATGATTTAGTTTGGTTTCCTTGTTTTTTGAAACCAAAAAGACATTTTTTCGTGAAATGTACAACAAAATGTTTTAATCTAGCACCATTTCATTTCCAGGCACATTTGCTGTGACCAGTTTGATGGTTGGAGCTGTGGTACAGAGGGGATACGACTATCACTTACTCCACCCTGTTCTTTCTGATAGTCACACAATTGGAGATATCCCCGAGGACGGCGTCAATATCACCCATACTATCATCATGCCCAATATCACGGGTAGTAAGGCCCCACCCATAGAAGTCACGTATATCTCCGAGTTTTTGGACCCCTATGCTCACAACCCACTGAAGATTGGTTATGCCATGTCCGTCACTTTTGTCGTTGGTGTTTTTCAGGTGAGGTGAACGTCATAGTAAGACTAAGTTTGGAGTAAAAATAAATGTATTGAAAACAAAATCAGAAATACTTAGTTTATGCACAGACAAAAATGAACTTGTTAGTTTAATTTAGGATTAAGGTCACTTCCGGAGTATTTCACCGATGTCGTGACAAAAGACAAACTAGATAAAAACAGCAAGCAAAAGGACAGGAATTGAAACGCTGACAGGATCGGGAACACAAAGTAATGGGGATAATTAAGAAAGAAGGATGAACGTGCGCAATGGCGTTTCCGCCTGCTCTTCTATCAAACTTTATATGGGGATCTTTATCGTGCCAGGGGGTTAAAAATCCCATGGCCCGTCTCTGTAAGTTCATTCTGGTAATGTTGGTGGGGCTATTGTTTGTTTGTCAACAACCATTGTTCTGGTGGTGCTATTTATTTTTGCTTTTTCATAATGCCTCGTATATTACACTGCTTGTAATGTCTTGATGATAATTAAATGTTCTCCTCTCGTTGTTTCAGCTACTTCTCGGATGCTTCAGACTCGGCTTCCTTGCATCGTTTCTTTCTGACCCCATGATAAGTGGATTTACAGCCGGGGCCGCCGTACACGTGTTCTCGAGTCAAGTTAACCATATGTTTGGAGTCAAAGTCCCAAGTCATTATGGACCAATGAAGCTAATTTATGTATGTATCAAATACACTTTATCACTTACAAAAATTCACAAATCTTTCTTTCCCGAGTCAGCATTTGGGGTAATAGGACTGGTTGGCTTGGTGTCAGAATAATGTGACCGACTGCAGGGTCATGTCAATGTGTCCCCGGCGTGATATTTCAGCGAACAGCACTATAAAGTCGCAATAAGTGCGCACATTAAACATTAAACCAGTGTACATTAAACAAAAATAGAACAAACAACTGATTCCGGATCATATCTTGACCTAATTTTATTAGGAACTTATTCAATATTGGTCAGTATAGAGAGACGGCCCTTTTACACATTACACAATTTTACGAAAATTTTGTTTCCTGAGCATATCATCAGCAAATCAATCTCTAAAGTTCGTCGAACTTTATCCATTTATTTATGTTTCTATAAATCCTAGGTTAATAATATTTGAATGTGGTATATCTTTAACGGGGGAAATAAAAATTTAAATGCCGAGAATTTGCTTGTTGTTTACCAAGTACTATCAATAATTCTTTTCCAAGTATACCGTTTTTCTCGAGAAAACAATCTGTCAAGAAGTCAAAGGCTTACTTACATATACAAAAATGTATGAATATATGTTAAAGAAGAGAACTAAGTCAATTATATATGGTGCGTAAATGAGTTGTTGAATAACATTTTTGATACCCCTCCTTCAGAAATAAGATTTTCACTAACTTACACCAAACGTGAAACATTAATATCTGCATGTAACTAAAAGTATATGTTTCAAATGGTTAGCGATTTGCTGTAGCTGACATGTTATAGCCCTCCCTAAACACGTATGCATCAGAAGTATTTAGTTCGAGAATCATTATTTAGACATTCACAAGACAAATCAACTTAACACATTTGTGTTTACATAAAATATAGAGCAAGTGTCTTTACAATTTGAGGAGTTTTAGAGTTTAAAAATCTAATTGTGTGTTTCCCATTGGGCAATTTGCAACTTCTAGGAACGGCCCTAATTAGCCCAGCTCATTTTATAATGATTATCTTTCAGAAAGAAAAAAACAGCTTCACTTGAAAATTATGTAATGATGATTGTTCTGTGCTGTTAATTTGAAGCAAAAGCTCGACCATTTAACTTTTACAACAACCTGTACTCTGAAATAATGTTCATAGAAAGCCATGGTTATAACATGTACCCTAGCTTATTGTTTCATTGTGTGTGTATTATATAACACTACACTCCCGCGCACAATTTACTGCATGGAAGATGTAAAATATTAAAATAGTTATTTTCACACGTATCGTGCCTAATGTATATACTGCCATGTGATAGTCTCCCTAGTTTGTCATGAGTCCTATATACACTGTATAATATGTATCTATTCTTGGCTGAAACATCCCATGGATTCTCAGACACACAGAATAATTATCTACAAAAAAAATTTAAAAAAATGATGATGATATTCTAAACCGATATTTCGACCCTAATTGATTAGAAATAACGAATATGATATTTTCATAATGCCGTCTCGTTTATACATGCTATGATGTATGGCGATGATGGCCTTTTAGTGATAAACTTAATCGGTGTAAAGTTTAATTGCTCTATAACAAACAAACATCCCGTAGAGGCATAGCGTTGGCTCCCAACTATATATTGATTTATGGATCTAGTCGTGACACGTTTTTGTTGCCATTGTTTCCATTTAAGGTTTTTAAAATATAAAATCGATGACGATGTGTGAATAAATAATGTAAATACCAGCGGTAGGCTCTACATTAAATAGTTCAGCTGCGGTTCCCTTTATTTTCATCAGTTAAAACTCGTTTTGCTCGATTGGTGTATTGAAATGCTAACATGCAATTTAATGCGCGGTTCAAATTAAGAGAATTGTACAGTTTCGTTCTTTGTCACTGTAATTGAGAAGACAAGAGTAGACAAATAACATGATTACCCTTTACTCGTAGTTCATAATCAAAGTGTGTACTAGTTACTAATAGTCTCTGTTTGCATGATGTCAACGGCTTATCAGTTTTTCAATAAATTTCGATTTAATCGCAATTTAAAATTTAGACTTTCACATTGGAATTGAGAATGTCAGTGGTTAACCATCCGTAAACTGTGAAACAAGCAAATAACTATAATCTGTGAAAGTATGGAAACACTGTCGCCCATGGGCCATGCCATGCCTCCGAAAAACATATGTTTCGAAACACTAAAATCCAAATAAAGGGGCACAGTTCGAAACTCCTATATTGATGTGAATACTTTATATGTACAGTACAAGAAACGAGTGTCCTCTAGAACAGTGTTTTCAACAAGAACTGTTTCCACGAAATATATATGTTTATCGGAGGCATGAATTATGTCGAAACGACATATTTCCCTTCCAAGTCCACGATTCAAATTGATAGATACTGCATATAAATAAATTAAAAGACTTATATTTATTTTGTTTTCTTACACAATCATGACATCATTCTAGACTCTCACGAGAAAATGAATTATCTTGAAAGATAGCATTAACGCAGAAAACGCTCGCTCTTCCGGTAACATAACGCAGGACAAGTTGATATTTGATCATAAGTTCGTTAGACTGCTTAACTGCAATGTCTTGTTGCGAATGATTTGTGATGTCTGCTTTGATTTAGTTTCGTTCGTATGGCAAGTCAACTTAACATATATTTCTGAAACCAAGTAGATCTAGTTAGAAAACAACTTAATAAGACTGATATAAGATAAGATAGCTCACATAGTTTACAAGATATCTCATAAACACGAAATCTTCATTTATATGAGATATTTTCGTTTAAAGATATCTTCTATTTTATGGAATCTTTTATATTATGTTTGACAAGCAAATAAGTTTGATTGTCATATGTGTAATTTAACACTCAATTACATGTGATCAATATGTATCTTTCTTCCTCTATAGTTCTACAGGGATTTCTTCAGCAATATAAATACAGTCAACCCTGTAACAGCGACAGCATCCGTAACAACAACCTTCATCCTCATCCTCATCAAGGAAGGCATCAACCACAACCCAAAATGTCAACCAGATCTCATAGCACCCGTCCCTATTGAACTCTTTGTGGTAAGTACTTCTCGTGGCCTCCGTCCCTATAAAACTATTTGTGGTAAGTACATTTGTACCTCTCGTAGCCCCCGTCCCTATAGAACTCTTTGTGGTAAGTACATTTGTACCTCTCGAAGCCCCCGTCCTTTTTGAACTCTTTGTGGTAAGTACATTTTGTACCTCTTGTAACCCCCGTCCCTATAGAACTCTTTGTGGTAAGTACATTTGTACCTCTCGTAGCCCCCGCCCCTATAGACTTCTCTGTTGTAAGTACTTCTCGTAGCCCCTGTTCTTCCTAAAGAACTCTTTGTGGTTAGTGCTTCTCAAAGCCTCCGTTCCATATTACTCTTTGGGATAAATACTTCTCGTAGCCCCCGCCCATACTTCTCAGATATTTATCTTGTCGATTAATCTTTAATAATTTAGTAAAAAGTAATTGATTGACCTAGATTTTTATTATATATCTAACTCTACGCTCACCCAAACCTTGATATAATCAACCCTATTATTATATTTACTGCTGTGGTTTTAAACTGCATGTATAATACAGTTTATATGCTCGTTATCTGTAAATACAAAAAATGCAACCTGAATCATGCCTCCGATAAATGTGATATTTATAAGAGGAAGGAACCAAATCTCTGTGTGAATTACCCCGTCGCGAACCCCAGATCTTGCTCGAAGCTCGTTTATCTATGAATCTGTAAAGCCTCATTCACGGAGACAATACGACCGCATTGTAACCTGTTGACGACTGATTCCTCTGGCGACCACTGAGACCTGTGCGACCGCTTCTGCCCATATTTGGAATAGGGATATGACCGCCGATCAATCAGTGATAAGTTTTGCAACTCGTCAGTGATTGATCGGCGACTTATCGGCAACTGTTCACCGTAAATACGGCGTAGGCTTGAAACTAGTGGGGACCGATCGGTGACTAGTCAGCCAATCATCGGCGACTGGTTTCAGTGATTGCCGATTGATCACCGATCAACACATAATGCGGGTACCAAGTAATTTCTCTGCAAGTTGCCGATGAAGCGCCGAACTATCGCTGACTTGTCACTGATCAATCGCAGATAGATGAAACCGATCGTCGCACAACAGAAACCACTCGGCGATTAAAAATTACACCGCGCGGGGACCTCTAGGAGACCAATGAAACCTCTGAGCGACCACATCGGTCGCGGTGAGTCTTTTTTACGTGTTCAAAAGACTGTTTGAGACCGAATTGGATTTGCAATCGCTCTGAAACCTTGAAGCGACCTTTTTGAGACCTTTGAAACGTCTTTGCGATTGTCCAAATTTCGGTCGCAAAGAGGTTGCATCGCGATCGTATTGTCTGTGTGATTGAGGCTGAAGAGTCGTATATATACTGCAATCTAAACCACCATACAACCGTGTACAGGATTATTCAAACACCTAGAATTCATAACTATCTTTACAAAGGTTGATTTTTACTTAGGTATAGGTTTGGAAGGATAGAGTGGAGGGAGGTAGAGTGTTTGTTTGAGGGAGAGTATGTATGAGTGTGTACATTCGTTTGTTAGTATGTATGAACCAACATCTCCAATTATCTAATTTAATTTATTGAAATACATATAATTATAAATATATAAATATATATGCAAATATATCCGAAAGGAGGAAATAAATATTGAATGATTCAATAACTACGGATATTTACAATTGTTACATCAATGTTTGATTTCATTCCAGGTTATTGCAGGTACCCTTATATCTTACTATACTGACGTGGCCAAGGAATTTAACGTAGACGTCGTTGGTTTAATACCAAAAGGGTGAGAATTTGGTTATAATGTGTCATCAAACTGGCTACCCTATCCTTTACTGCTGGGAACACAGTCCTTTACAACCGGACACCCAATCCAACACTACTGGTTACCCTATCCTTTACTGCTGGGAACACAGTCCTTTACAACCGGACACCCAATCCACCACTACTGGGCACCCTACCCTTTACTGCTGGGAACACAGTCCTTTACAACCGGACACCCAATCCACCACTGGGCACCCGATCCTTTAATGATTGATTACCTCTTTACTTATTACCCTAGCCTTAAAAGACCTTTATCAGAAGGTTAACTTGGAATATTTGGGATTATTGATCTATTGGTACGCTTCATTCTGTGAACAACTGATACTTAAATTGGTTTTTGCTTTTTATTCTATAACTTGCTGTCTATCTGCATAGTATATCAAATATTTGTTGTCAATTAACCCTTTTGTTCCTAATTTGGTACGCCGTATGGATCGTTCATAGATCAAATACTTTTTTCCGATGCAATAAAGATTGGTCATATGCAATGATTAAGTATGAAAAAGGAAATTGTAATATATAACAATTACCACATTGAAACTACCATTTACACAGCATGTTGTGTGTGAGCAAACAAAGAGTTCCAACATTATGTCGATATCTTGATTATGTTACACAAACCTGGAGTAGGATAACAAAAAAATATCTGACAGGATCACGTCAAAAACTTCCTCTATCATATTAGCATATACCTATTATAGTGAAAGGAAGAACTTCACAAAGAAATATTTGTTTAAAAATTAGAATTGCTGGTGAATTCATTTGTAATATGTAAATGACACCCAATCAAGTTGATTCAAACTGCAAAAGTCATGACAAACTACAGCGTACGTTAAAATTATAACTAACACTAAAAATAACACTAACCTAATTGAGTAATAATAATAATACAAAAGTGGACATACTTTTGAAAATTGGGCATGCAAACACACGTACAAAACACACTGCTATAGGCCCAAGACATAATTGTCAATGTGACCATTTCGGCATTTCTACAAAACTTAAGAGACTGCTCACTGTTATAATTGAGAAAATGATAGTAAAACTTGGTAAAAAGGATACAATGTGATCACAAAGGGAACTGGATGGACAAGAGATAACTTTTCAAGTTCCAGACCAACAACAACATCGAAAAGACATGATTATAATATTTATTAGTCAATATTAATTTATGTTTTTGTTGCACTGATACTATTTGCTTTCGTGTATTCAAGGTTGCCACCTGCCAATGTTGAAAACTTACGTTTCGTAAGTGACGTCGTCGGTGATGGAATTATTATTGGTTTCGTAGCATTTGCCATATCGTATGCTATGGCAAAGATAATCGCAGACGAGAAAGGATACACCGTTAATGCAAACCAGGTATGCTGTTTTGAATTAAGTATCTAAAATTTAAGGACTGGAAGCAAATAGTTTACAAAAACCACCCAATTTCTTCATGTGAAGATTGTAAACGGATAGTATAATAAACAGAACATAAATTTTTTGAAGAAAATTGTTATCTTGTACGGAAGCGTAGAAGGACCATTAAAAAAAGTTCTCGCCCAGCGAGAAATAAATTAGTTCCTGCCTGGGCGAGAGTGAGTTCTCACCGGGATCATGCCCCGACAAGAACTAATAATGTTCTCGAAAGGGCGAGATTTTTTGTTTTCAATAGCCCTTCTACGCTTCCGTTGTCTTGAAACTGAACAAAACAGAAAGCTGGTCAGCGAGGACAATACAATACAGCATTCACAGAGTAACAAGACTGCAAAATCAGGGCACTACCTTATTATAATGAAAGAAGCGAGCTAGTGGCACATGATAGTAATAAACTTATTTCTCACAAAACACTGACTAAGATCAGAAATCAGTATATAATGGTTTATTTCAGAATAGCAGCACTCATATGGAATGTATAAATTTAAACTCAAGATTCTTGACACTCTTTATGGTTAAGCAACGATACGAAACACCAATACGCTACTATTATTTCGTTAGGTTCACCTTATTAATAAGATTACTTCATATGTTGTTGTATTTTATATTTGTAGGAACTAGTTGCCAACGGGGTAGGTAACTTGGTTGGGTCTTGCTTTTCGTGTTTTTGTTCAGCTGCCTCACTATCCAGAAGTCTTGTCCAGGTTAATGCCGGTGGTGCCACGCAGGTAGATAAAAAAGACAAGCATGCGCATGCTAGTCGCAAATTTATTATTGATAAAAAAATCTGTTTGTGATTATAACTTTTGAAATGTACACAGGAATGCTATTTTGATTCTTCCATGTTAGTTTTACAAATCTAGTGTATTATAATTATGTGTATATTAATAGCGGAAGGAACTTAAAAGTATGTCGTTATTAACTAAATATTTTCACTGCTATATACACACATTGATTCTTCCAATACATCTCGATTCGCTCTCGAGCGACTGTTGATTATAAACTTGTGTGCAAGTCAAGGCTATCTGACAGGTATCCAAAAACACCTAGTTATTTACATTTTGGCTATCAGACAGGTAATCCAAACAGAGACTGTCAAAGAGAGCAGACCTATCTAGCGTGTATTTCAAACACAAATAATTATAGAAATATGGGCTTTACAACATTTGCTCCAAACACTGATAGTTTCTATGCTTGATTTTCAAATTATTAACTATAAGTATAACGGTCCGTAAACAAAAGATATCATATAAATCTTTAGAACAATGATTAACAACATAGACATCATCAGAAATTAACGTATCGGTTGGTTAAGGAGGAAAAACAAGAACAATCAGAACGAAAACAAACAAGTATCAACAAAAATCAATACAACTCAATAATGACAAATGTAATAGCATGAACAGTGGACCCTTTGTGTTTGCCCAAAATTAAAGGTATAGCTAGTTTTAATCATTTTTAAGAAAATTGTATATAATAAAAGGTTTTTTTTAACCCTGACGTACAACATAAAATAATAATTAATTATTATAAGTCTGTTTACTTATAATCATAGTGTATTATTGACCAATAACACGCACGGCCATATTGCGGTTTCATTACATTAGTTTTTAGTTTCAGGTCGTGTTCAATATGTATATTATGTAATATTTGTGTTTTCAACACTACCATAAATTGAATTAGTGTTTTCTACATTTTTTGGCATTCTTATTTTCAGTTGGTCGGTGTGTTTTCATCCGTAGTTGTAATGGTTGTTCTGTTGTATATTGGACCATTATTTTCTTCGCTTCCCAACGTGAGTATATTTATTTATTTATTTATCTATTTTAAAAAGCAAATTTTTAATTAACAAAACAATATTAAAAGTTTTGTATAAACTATGACCTCATTGACGTAATACCTGTTGTATTACAGAGAAATGAACAGTACTTTGTTAATGAAACTGGCAGTATGAATTCTCCGATAGACCATTAATCTATCCATGTTATGACTCGCGATCTGTCTTCACATTGTAGGATGACAATTAAATGAATAATTAATTGATTCTAATGAATTTTGAATCATCACCATCCTTTGACACAATCACAGAACATTGTCTATAGAATGCATCGGTGTATAGTAAATACAACGTGGCATCATAAGCTTGTACGTGTCACAACAAGGTATTTATCATCCGTTGACTATTTCAAACTGAACACATCTGAAATCTTTTAGTGGCTTTTTAATTTTTGAATTAGTCAACGGAGAATCGATTCGGTCTTGGTTCCGCTTTGTCGTTTATGTCATATACTGATTACTATCACTTAGCAATCACTTCATCTTTTTTTGGCTTTTTTAACGTATTACTCCAGAACAAATTAAAACAAAACGCTGAAATATCGATAAAACACGTGTTTATGAATTATTGAATAGAATGAGATGAACACCGTTCTGGTTCACAACGTGTTTCGTCATGTACAGATCTGTTAACTCCACTCTTTACACACATTAAAGTCTAGCCTCATTCTGTAAAATATTGCCCTAATCTACGTACGACTAATCACTTACTTATATGCATTGATAGCTCTGGGTAGTATGGATTTATAAACGATGGCCATGAAACAGTGGTGACCGGGGTATGCGACCTTCTATCGACTACACGGAACTCCATCGGTACCGAGGTTTCAGTTTTCAGTTGAGTGTCCCGCGAGATTTGTTTTTGCGCGCGCTGCTGTGCTATAGCGCGTGAAACAAACAAATACAGAGAGAAAGTCCAATAAATGTCGCTACACGGTGAGCATCACTTTTCATAGCGGGACAATACCACTGAAGTGCACAAATGTGGCACCATATAGGCCTTTCGTTTTAATCCATAGTTTTGTTTGTTTAAAACAAAGGTAAGTGCATCGTTACATTCTGGAACCATTAAAAAGTACAGCGTTATAATGAGGGTTGTATGGTAATATGGTTGTATCGATGTAAGGACAAACACTGACGACAATATCAAATTCGTTTTATTTTGACGACAAACTGTCGTTGATGATTGAATTATTAATACCCTAAAACAGGATGCTTCGTTACCTTACAAAGGTGTTTTCTATATGTAGTGCGTCCTGGCTTGCGTCGTCATTGTCTCACTGAAGGGGATGATAACACAGTTCCAGCAAATGATCGTTCTTTGGAGGATTTGCAAAAGAGACTTTGTAAGTGACAATTGTATGGTGCTGGTGCTGTTGTATTAACTGCTGTATCTGTAATAACACTGGAACTATATAATCACTTGTCAAGTGGATGCACGGTCTGACCAACTAACCGTGACTTATTCATTGCATGCAAACTTGTAAGGCTGTTACAACGCTAACATGACTAATTAATCTGTATACTGAACTCAAGTGATATGCTTGGCGAAATGTCATCAATTATCCTGTGTGACTAGGGATGAATATTGCATTAACGCTATTAAACAAAGCTAAATTGAAAAACCTAAACACGTTTTAATTACTATGGAAACTTCAACATACTTACGATGCTAATCGTTATTTTTGTGTCATGTTAACACCAATTCAGTGGATTATATTCAGAAAAGAACGTATTTGAAAAAAATTTGGATTATAATCGAATTCTGGGTCAAACCTGTGCTTGTACTTCGGTGATATTATTATGTTACAAAGACAGGCGAAGAACGTCGATTAAGGGGGCCATGGGGTCCATCTTAGTGACAGCCATTCTCCGAGATGGAGGACGACGAAGCCCATGAGGTACTTAACAATTTACAAATTCGTTTATTTGATTTAAAAGATAAGTATTTAGAAGAAAAAAAATTGTTTATAAATCAACCTTCTAAATGTTTCAAATGTTGAAATGCTCATTCATTTTAACATATGTATCGTACAATTTATTTTTTCACTTTACTTTGCTTCTGAAAATGAAACTATTCTGTGATAATTGATTGTTTTGTAATGCTGATACTACATATCAGTTCAGATAGGGATCAGCTGTTACATCTTACACAAAATATTGACACTTTTCCCAAAAAATCTGTCTCTTTCTCTCTAATGTCCATTTCTGCATGTAACTAGGTGAAGGATAAGCATGTGTTTGTTTCTTTTAATATTTCAGTGGCATGTGTTTCCCTTTGGGATGAAGTTTTATTTCGCAACTTTTGCAAGATACAAATGTTTCTGACAATTTGTAAGGGATAACTTAGTAACTTCCATATCTTTACCATGGGTAACCCATAGATATCACACACCTTTATCACGAATTACTCAGTGACTTCACAACTTAAACCATGATAATCCTAGTGTTAGCTCAACACCTTTTACCATGACTGACTATTACCACATTTTACCAGTTTCAATTTGTATATACCAACTGCATGATTGTAATGATGTATACGTTTAGTACTACAGAGACAAAAAGCAGGATAAATCTATAGGCTGGATGAAATATCTAATGTCGCTACTTCTACCTTTTCGTTTCCACGCCTAACATATTTTTCAATCAAGTTCAAGGTTTTTCTTCTCTTTTCTCTTTGGGAGGGGGTAGGGGTTGGGGGTTCTGTTTTGTTTTCTACTTTGACTGGTTATGTCATATAGTTAAATCCCTCGATATGGAGTCTGTGGCATACTACCCTGTGATCAATGTTTTAATCTCTTTTTAATATTCGACTTGAATTGACTCATCGTGAACTTTTTTAAGGTCCAAGATACCAATATTTCTACAAAATTGTGTCGATTTATTATGAAAAGCATGGGGGTTGAGTTATGCTTGCCTCCTTCAAAGGTGTCTTGTTTGAATTTTTAACTCTTTTTATGGCTAATTCATTCATTGCGTCTGTAATCATTTTGGAATGTCTGTAAAACGACATCTCTCCTGAAGAGTCTGAGAGTCTGAAAAAGATTTCCCGAAGAATACGTTCGATAAGTCATATTTTTATTGAGTGTACATGAACTTAAAATATATGTTTTCGTTTCTATAGTGCTATTGGGGTGGAATTTTCCCAATGATCCTGTTCTTCTTTCTTTTTTTATCTTTATTTCTAATTTGTTTTGTTTTGCTCCTCAGTCTTTATTAATTTATTTGTTGTTATGCTGCATTTGTTTACGTCATATCCACTTTTTAGACAAATGGCTTTGTATTTTTATTTTCTATTGAATGGCCATTAGTGGCCCGAATTTTGAATGAGACCTGGACTTTCTGACATTTCTCGCTCCAAAATGGATTGACAAGGACAATCAAACATGCACGAGTGCTAAACAGCAGAAATCATAGACTTACCAAAACAATTAGAATCGAATAATGCTAAAACTATCCCCCGAGCACTTGTTTAATCTATTATCAAGACAATAAACTGACTAGTCCATTAGATTTCTATCTTTATTGGTTTTATCTTACCTTGGGCTACTCTCTGCAACAATAAGTCATGGATAAATAGAGATTCCAATATACTGTCACTTGAACTTGGAATTATGCAAGCTTGCAATTATGACGGTCATTTTGAATTCTATTTAAACTTAAATTATATAGTTTTGCTACATAACAGTAAATGGACACGAGAAACACCCTGCTATTGATTTAATTTCATGTCTAAAGAGGCTTAGTGAGATTTAGTTCTATATAATTCTTAAAGAGTCGTTCTGCTCAGTATAATGGTAGCCGTGAGTGTCGTTCTGCTCAGTATAATGGTAGCAGTGTGATCCCATGCTGTCATGTTATTGTATGTTTTTGTAGTGTCGTTCTGACCAGTAAAATGGTAGCCGTGTGATCCCCTCTTGTCCTGTCACTGTATGTTATGTAGTGTCGTTCTGCTCAGTATAATGGTAGCAGTGTGATCCCATACTGTCCTGTTACTGTATGTTTTGTAGTGTCGTTCTGCTCAGTATAATGGTAGCCGTGTGATCCCCTCCTGTCCTGTCACTGTATGTTATGTAGTGTCGTTCTGCTCAGTATAATGGTAGCCGTGTGATCCCCTCCTGTCCTGTCACTGTATGTTTTGTAGTGTCGTTCTGCTCAGTATAACGATAGTCGTGTGATCCCCTCTTGTCCTGTCACTGTATGTTTTGTAGTGTCGTTCTGCTCAGTATAATGGTAGCAGTGTGATCCCCTCTTGTCCTGTTACTGTATGTTTTGTGGTGTCGCTCTGCTCAGTATAATGGTAGCCGTGTGATCCTCTCTTGTCCTGTCACTGTATGTTTTGTAGTGTCGTTCTGCTCAGTATAATGGTAGCAGTGTGATCCCC
>JAUMGZ010175984.1:0-14454 GCA_032359645.1 Pododesmus macrochisma | reverse complement strand
TACCAGTATGACCGACATGAAAGAGCCTTCGTTAGGAAGTTCGTGTTTTCGAATGATGACGATTGGACGGTCGTTTTTCGTAAACGTCAACATCCGGTAGCGCAATTAGTTAAGTGATCATCGATTTGATTGGCGTGTTTTAGTAGCATGATATCAAGTTATCTGTCGCAGAAGTTGGCCTGTCTATACAGTTTGAGGGATGCTTGCGTCAAAACAAACCTAGAATACTGTAGTGATAAAAAGCAAATTGCAAAAGAACACCGTAGCCAAGGGGAGTCAACTCAGCATATTTCAAACGACCAGGATGTGCGCAATTGAGAATATCTAGGGCCAAAGCTCTATCTTTAAATATTTGACAATGGACAGTTTTGAAATTTAAGTTCAGCTTTCTTCTTGAATAGAAGGCAAAATATTATTTCATAAATTTTATACATGGCACATGCTTATAGATATTATCGCACAACCTAGTAAGGGGACTCACAGAGTGACCCTATTGCATACATGAAGTTCCGAGATCAGTTTATTGGTTGGGACAAATCAGGGACTGAAAAATTGACAATCTCGTTATTTTCACTTCCTGCACTCGATATCAAATTGATAGTGCATGGCCTGGCATGCTTAGTGATATAATGAGGCGATCGATGGGGAAACCTTGGAGTAATATTCATGAACGGTAACAAAGAGTTAGTGACCCGAGATCGCTACAAAATGTAATGTGTTGGAACAAAAGTTACACCAAAGAGAATACAAAAATGCAATCTGAATCATGCCTCCGATAAATATGATATTGATAAGAGTAAGGAGCCAAAACTCTGTGTGAGACAACCCGTCCCGAATCACAGATCTTGCTCGAAGCTGCCGTCATTAATGGACGCAAGAGTAGACAAACCATCAACAAAATAACTTAAGAATAAGAAAAATGAACTGATCAAAATTACTTTATTTACCAAGAAATCACTGATAAACAGATATATACAATAATCTAGAAAAGTAATAAACAAATATACTGATAAATTACCTAAGACGTTAAAACTATGTAATCGACCTGCTCCTTGCTAAGCTCTTGGTATTCTTGGTAAGAGAAGGACTGGTAGATTTAGTGTCCGGATATTGTGACTGAGTGAAGTATCATACCAATGTATCTGCGGCTTAATATTTCAGCGAGACAGCGCTATATAAAGCTACAATAAGTGTGCACTGATACAAACAACAAACTGATTGCCAAATACATAAACTTACTCACAAGTAAACAAAGTAATAAATAGATGAACAAACGTACAGCAACGCACTAACAATACTCAATCAAATCGAATCACTTTAAAACGAGAAAATTTGAAGTGTTGTCTGACTATATATGCTATATTATTTTTCATGATTTATATATGGATTAAACTTCATTCTGGTTGTGTCTATGCTGGAAGGGAAACATATTCTAAATGGAATGGAGCCCTCTTATATCTACGTTTTTATTTTAGTTGTAATACAATATATATATATATAAAAAAAAAACATACAGTCTTCGCTCTAAACCGTTGTAGAAACTAATACATACGTAAACGTTCCAACAGCCTTGTCTGCTCGATTCATGGAACAACCGATGATTTAGAAAGAAAATAAAGTCCCTCCCGAGATTTCAGTATTTTTGTTAGAAAAAGAGAGATTTCATTTTTTAAAACATAAACTATCATCGTGTACCTAAATATGCCTCATTGCGCTCTTGAATCTACGTTCTTCGGTTGTATCTATAGTATTATATACACATTTAGACGCAATGTAACGGGTTCCACAGTTTACAGTCAACTTCGCTTATAACGAATGTCTTGAGACCGATAAAAATACTTCGTTATATCAGTATTTCGTTGTTTCAGGATTTACCTACGTCACGCGATTATTGTGCGTGCATGTGTGTGTGCGTGCGTGCGTGCGTGCGTGCGTGTGTGTGTGTGTGTGTGTGTGTGTGTGTGTGTGTTTAAGCAGTTACCAGTAATAGATGCATGTAAATTGTCATTTTGTAATCTTTAAAGTTTCGTTGTCGATACATGTTTGAACTTAACTTAAAAAAGAACCCTCAAAAAGGCTTTCGGGAGTGAGAACGACATCTAAAGTCTATGTAACCTCTTTTTTTTGGCTTGCGGAAGTGAGAACGACATTTAAGATAGGTGTTACCTCATTTTAGAAACGTCCATAATTCCACAATTAGAAGCATTCAGCATTAGCATACTTTCCCGGAAGTTATTTCAAGTGCGCATCCTTTTAGGAAATCGATTAGTCGTCTAGAGTTATTGATCAGGAAAACTCATTCTAATATCCGCCATATTGGTTAAGTCATCTTACGGATCGGGTGTTAAATAAACTGACGGACTCGAGTGTCATTCTATGAATAACTCCATCGCAGTCTATCTGTAGATAGCTACTTGAGTCAACATAATTCTATCGAAGGGTAATGAAGTGAAGAATTGAATTATACTCATGTATTACTGATGTCAGTTAAGGGGATCAAATCTGATCGCTAAGAACTCTTACAATATCGGAGGAATAGATAACGACAAAATGTTAAAGGGGATATCGGAATTATAATAGACTTACAGTTTTTGTCTCTAAACAGAAGCTGTATTCTTTGTTATGTCTTCGAAGATAAAAAATTAGTGTAAAAGTATGTATCTTGGATGGCTTACTTGGAGTGCATACTAAAATACTTTCTATGAATATCCTTTTAGCAGATCTGAGGTAATGAATTGGATGTAGATACCTTCTAGTTATACAAACTGGCGTTTAACTTTCATATGCTCTTCATAAAGTTGTGTGTAAATTTTATTTTAGCTCCTCCATCAAATTGTTTATCAACAACTATGTGCCTCTCTTGTCGTAATGACTGCGGGTTGTTGTTTTTTTTAATGAATTTGATTCGTTTCTTATAAAAATGAATTATATTGAAATAATTAAATATAGAACTCTTGCCAAAGTTAATTCACAGTCATGCTTTAGATAAGCCTTAAAGTATACTATCGACAATAGCGAAATGCCAGCCCTACACATAAATGTTGTACAGCTGTAGTAATATCATAAAATATTTATTGTAGTTTAATATCATGATCAAAATGCACTTAGATTAAGCGCAAATAAGATATGGAATAAAGCATCAATAAGACGTTGCAATAAGCTAATTGATCGGGATAGAAAACAGTACAAACCGACTCCAATGTTTATAATATTTACAGTAGTGTAAAATAACCAAATACTTTACTAACATTTAACGTGTGTGTGTGTGTGTGCGTGTGTGTGTTTGTGTGTGTGTGTGTGTGTGTGTGTGCGTGCGTGTCAAATGCTGTTAACTATCTTAAACAGAATCAGTCGACCTTATCAGGACATCATATCAATGCATGTGAGTCATCGCTATGGGACACGACTAAATTTACTGGAATAAAAAAATTGACACATTAGTTTATGAGACGTTTACCAAAGTGCATTTTTTTTAAAAATAAATTATAATTCAGTTAAGAGAATGTTAGAGAAACTGAAAGAATAATGTCACATGGCAAAACTATCGAAGTAAAAAAAAACCCGCCAGGCAATTTTAAATAATCAGATTTTATTGAACACAAGGATATACTAATGACTAATGACAGTCAAGCAACTCTAGTTTAATATACTCATTAGGATATACTAATGACAGCCAAGCTCTCGGTCTAGTTCCATATGTTCACATGGAAGTAATAATGACAGTCAAATCTATACAGTTGATACATGTAAGTGTGGCTGTACTTCTTAGGCTAATTAGGTCTGACGTAGCAAATAAAATTAAACAGTGGGCGGAGTCTATTGTGTACGTGGATGAAGGTACGGTTAAAATATCTGGCTTTTTCTGATTGGATGAGGATGAAGTTATTAAAATTACGGAAAAAAAACTAGACAAATGTTGTTTGGAAAATTTACGTTTCTATATGTTTTCTTGATTATATTATTTTTCCAGATTTTTTTTTTTTGGTTGTGACAGGACGGATTTTTTTTACATCTTTTTGAGACGGCAGTGATGATTGATGTATCATTTATTTTCTGATACATTCTACCACTATTTGTGTCGTAGAATATGATCCCCTAAGACTGCTCTTTAATTATTTAAACCTCAGGTTTCCTGGCAAATTTGATGATTTGCATCAATGTTTTCTTGTTCAAGGTATTGGTTGATATCAGATATACATCGTAAAGTCACTTTGAGTCAAAGCATACAATGACTTATATGGTCAGATGTTTTCTACCGTTATTTCAATGAAATGTTTATATTTGTTCGACAATTAAAACACAACAAACTTTCAATTCAAAGTGATTTATACATTTATATTACCGTTTGAATCAAATTTGTCTTCGGCTATTTTTAATGACTGTTACAAGCGAAAACTGTGTTTTTTACAATTTCCATCTCACATTGGTTTTTACATATATTTACGGCTTGCAGTTCAACAAAACAAATGACAATGTAAACGAACGCTTAGTTTTATATTGGGACAAAGAGAGTCGTAAAACGTGTTTTAAGAAAACGTTTCAGCAATTAAAGCACACCAAAGTACAGAATAGCTGTCTAAATTGCTGAAAAGTTGTTTGAAATGTCGTTGTAAATGTTAACGATTGTTTTTAAAGCAATGAGATAACACGAGACTAAAAACGAGATTCATGTTCGGCCAATACCCAAGGGAAGAGTAAACAACTCAGAGTAAAAGGCTTCATGAAATATTCCAATGGTCTCTTTGAAACTGAGAACAACAATTTCTCTTGACTTATTGCTTCATTTGAAAAGCAAAATCTGTTTCCTGCACTTTGAATTCCTAAGACAATTTTAAAGAAAATAACATATAAAATATCACAAAGAATTGCTTCAAATCACGAGGCAGACGACTAATATTAAACGTGACGTCTGCCTTGGAAATAAATTGGACGAGAATGGACAAAGATGTTCAATAACTGAGAGTCATTCATCAAAAAAATGATACCCACGGCGACGGAACTTGTCATATACGCAGGATAGTCGATATGGCAATATTTACTTTTGTCTTCAAGAAACTCATAAGAATTACGTCATCAACATGTAAATGAGATGCGCTTTCAAGAACACATAAATCATAGTTTGTGCGTTTTGAAGTTCCGATAATGTTCAGAGTATTAATGAATTATTTCCTCAGGGACATGCTTGAACAAAATTTCGAAATAACTCATTTTTCTCTTTTCCATTTCCGTTTTTGGTTTTTATAGCTATTTACCCATTTCCTTTCTAAGTGTGTCATGTCTGTGAACTTTTCTGTTATTGATAGAGTCAGTAAGTTTGAAAGTTCAGTCGTTTTTTCTGATAATGTCTCTTTCAATCACTAATATTTATTTTCGTACTTTTCTGTTTTTCCATCGTCAAATATTTCTGAAAGCAATACACCAACATCGCATTCATGTACGAAGATGAATGAAAAGAATAAAATGCGACTCATGTCGATATAATGTGCTATAAAGATTTGAAATGCAGTTTCTACAGCATCAATATCTTTACACAATTCTTCACCAAATGCTCTCTTGTCAAAATGGTATGCATGTAATCTCATGACTCGGCTATCGACTCTTCTCAGATATATTTCGTGCAAAACATCTCTCGACTGAGAATAATCAATCTTGCAAAACGACCGAAGCAAGATTCGATCCCAATTTTCGCGAGTTTAATTAAAATTACAACGCAAGTAGAAATAATAGGGAAAATTGCGAATCTACATTTTAAAGCAAGAATCCTAACTAAGTAAGTGTCGCTTGCTGCAACTAGACAGTTTTACACACGATTTTGTTTTAGACTAACATGGAATAAGATTGTCAGCTTCATAAGTAGTATGTGTTTGATCTGGAAGGGGCTTTATATATAACAAACATAGGAATTGATGTCGTCATTTGTGCCGGATGAATTAGCGAATTAGTGAATTTAGCTTACTTTCAAATAGTTTTGTGTTATATGACAATATGTAAATATATATATATAAAACCATCAAATAATCTTTTTACATTTAAAACGCTATTTTACGTTTGAATAATATTCTTTTTAATATTGTGATTGGCTAAGGTTTCAGTTATCCTTCCTTTGCGATGTTTCAATTGGCTGAACAGTGCGCGCTCTCTTTGTCATTTTTGTCGAAGCTCTTTCAAACGAGTTGTTGTCTCATTGACTTCTTTTCTTTTTCAAAAAAGCTATAAGACCTATTTTTTCTATCTTAACAATTAAAGTATAAAGTCTTTCGTGATGTTAAGCTTTGATATTCGAATTCAGATACTTTAGTCTAAAGTAGATGATTTCCGATAGAAATATTTCTGAATGCTTCGCAGACGATGGCGATAAATGTTTTAGGAATATTTTCCTTTTCTGCTAATTTCATCAAAATCCATAGCATTTCATTGATATGATCTATGATGTCTACTCACCACGTCTCTATATACATTGTAGATACACGAATCACGTGACTTACTTTTCAAAAAATGGCGTCATCCTTTCATAATTTCTTCAATTTTCTTGAATAAACGCAACATGCAAATGTCTCATTGCAACAAAATCAAATAGTTCCACACTGCAATCTTTTCAGATCTTAATATACATACAAAAATAGCACATATTTATCTTATATTTCTTAAGGTTTACAACCCCCTAAAGAATTTTACGACAGACAGTCGAGATGGACTTCTCGATGCCGTGAGTCGTTAATTTACAGTAGCTCTACAATAATACATACTTAATGGTTTGTATGGTATATGAAGCCCAAAGGGAATGACACATTTATGATTATACTTTGTGAATGACATTTTATGAGCTCCTTAAATTCTATAATTTTGCAATAAAGCTGATCAAAGCCAGTGGCTTCTCAAAGTCGAATTTCACGATGAATCTGCCCTTTCTTGAAAAACATAACATTAGAAAAAACAACCTACAAATAAGAGCAGCTGCCATATAAAAAGCAGCGCCTTAAGTCAGTAAAATGTTGCAAAAAAATTGTTTCTCCGTAAAATGCATGTACAACAAGAATCCAAGCACTGGTTGTTAAATCGAAGTGCAAGACATTATCTATCAATAGTACTAGTTAAAAAAAAAAAGGCCACAATATGTACTCTACGTTTGCACTGACATTTTGCATTGAACATTGCCTTCTGATTTTTAAAATGTATAATATTTGTTCGCTTTCACGATTTTCCTAACAAATTATTGATATAGAACCTGACACCATCGATAAGAGGAATGTATACAGCGTCTTTAATTAACATATACATGTATGTAATTACATACAAAGAGCAATGTATATATATATTTAGGATTTCAAAGTTTAAGGTTGAAACAGGTGTTCAAAATAAATTAGTTTCATATTACAACAATCAATCGTACGGATTATGTTCTTATAGATATCAGTAACGCAGACATTTTAGATATACCTCTGTAGATATGTAGAATTGCTAGAATAGTTATCAATTATTTTTGTATGGATTTTGTTGATAAATAAATATGCATTGTAAGAAGAAAAAGAAGTCTATATGGGCACATCATACACGTTCCAGTCGATGTACTATATAGCCCTTGCTATTCTGTTACAGATGTAATACTCGTCTCTCAACGTGCATTCCTTCAAATACACATGGAAGGTGATTGAGGGAATTTGTCACAATGTCGCGATATAATGTTGCACATACAAAAAGGACATTACAACAGCGCGACACTTTGCAAGGCGGCATTACACCATCCCTTCGTTTGTCTTGCCGTCGTGTCGTGAACATTTTGGAGTTTAAACCCGTCCACTGGAAAACCTGTCGAGTTTGTTTTTATTGTTCTTGATATTTTTTCTTTTAGAATCAGTCAATAGTGCCTGCTGTGTTCTACAAGTTCTCATTTTTGCGTTTAATGGAGTACTAATTACGTGCTAAATGAATGTGCTCAATACCCACGCGCACGTACGCACACTCGTACTCACGCACATACAACATTTGAAATAAAAATTCACACACACCCTGGCGCGCGCACACACACACACACACACACACACACTCACACACACACACACACACACACACAAATTGTTTTGTTTTGAAAATAAACGTAACGGGAAAATCGCATTTGCGCCATTATATTTGAATTATAGATTGGTCAAAAGCATTTCTTTCCAATTATCCCAAAGTGCAGCAACATGCAGGAATAATCTAAACAACTTGTAATGCGTTCGATTTTTGATTAAGATACGTTATCATCACATTTATTGTACCGGCGAGGTTTATTTAGTGTAACGAGCTTTAGAAAGAGAAGAATTCTGCACTAGTCTAAAATCGATAAAGAATTAATTAAGATTGAAGACGAGATCTCTGTCATAAAAACGCTTAAACATGCTTTTACTATCTCTACATCTTTATGTTTTACGTAATGTTGTTTTATATGGCGTAAATATTAGTTGTGTTTATTGTGGTTTCTTCAACGAGATTCAGGTTAATTCTAGTATGATGTATGTCTGTAACGATGCGAACTCGAACTGACCTTAATTATAAAGTGTGCTGTTTATTTAAATGCTGTTAAAATAAAACACATGTACATTGAATACAAAAATGCAATCTGAATCATGCCTCCGATAAATATGATATTTATAAGAGGAAGGAGCCAACACTCTATGTGAGATAACCCGTCCCGAACCCCACACCTTGCTCAAAGCTGCCCCGTCATTAATGGACGCAAGATAAGAATTATTTTAGAATGGAAAAGACTTAAGCAAACCATGGCCACAGAGGCAAAGGGGAAACGGTGACAAAAAATTCACGATGGTTATGATGTACAAAAATGATACTCCACTCTCTCACATTGTTCTAACACGGCTCCGACAAGTTCATACACTATAACTTGAAATGTCGACCGTCAGTAAAGGGAGCAACGTAAGTTTAACATTTTTTGTTTATTAGACGTTGATTATGTGGACGTGTTTTCTCCCCCTTTTTCTATTTCCCTCCACCAGGGCTGCGCTCCACTAAACACATTCAATTAAACAGGTTCCCAGTTGTGTCATACGATTGCGTAGCATATCAGGGGAGGTAACCAGACTAACATTCAATCGGATTTCCTTGTATGTGTACTCCGCTCTACAACGATTTCGATAGAGAGTAACGGAATCATCCGAGGTTTGACGATTGATACACATTTTGCATTCTCGCAGCGCAGAGAAGAAAACGAGGGAAGAAAACCAGTCTTTAGTACCCGGTAAGGGAATCGAACCTGAATCCGAGTAAATACTTCTGGCGAACGAGCATACCAAGACAACACGACGCGGGCAAGAGTATTGTTAACCAAATACAATTCCCTTAAGCAGCGACCAGCAGCACGTGTTCTAATAATGGTGTATATTCATTTATCTTTATTAGATTTCGCTTATATGTAATGCCTTGACAGGATTGTACTAAATGAAATAACATACTTGAAAACCTTTACCAAGACCGTCTTACCAAACAGCAATTTCTTGAATATTGTAAACCAATCTAGTAAAACATTTGTAATTTAAGGCGCATTTAGCCGAAATGTCGTTCCCAAAGTGTCTTCACTATATAGTATATCACCATATTAAGTGTATTAGATCTACAGCAAGCAGACTGGTAATCGACAGACTTATGTAAATGTATTTGCCTGGAAGTATTGTTGTTATGAATTTGCAAAAAAGAAAGATATCAAAAGTATTAGATCAGTCATTGAATCAAGTTATACGAGTCTATAAGAATAACAAATAAATAATCTTTTGCAATATATTAACAATACCATTAAAAATCACGTATGTTTTGTCACTCGGTAAAGTCTCGTGCATAAATCATAAAAGTATTTCTAAAATGGACAGCAACTACAAATAACAGACGCTACTTTCACTAGCGAGATATATTGAGTCTCTACATGTACATGTATGAAGAATAGTCGACGTACGAGAATTATAATACAATGTATGTGCTTTCAAATGCGAATAGAAGTAGAACGTCATTTAAAGGAACGGCTGGAAGTCGTGCACTTTCAGTTGATAAATGCAGGTTTTTTTGTATGAATATTATATTCATACTTAAATATACACTAAAACAAGTCATCTACTCTCAAAACATTTATACACTAAACGTCCGTTCTTCTATTAAATGTATACCAAATTGTTGAAATTTATCAAATTTGTAAATGCTTCATAAGATTGCTTCGTGATTGTTTCACTTTGCCTATAACATCAGTAATACATAAACCAAACAAAATGCATTGACGTGGTCAACAATGCTACATATATTGTGAAAAGTGAATATGGTTGATTAAAGTTGTTGTGCAATCTCCAAAAGACATGCGCCAACACACTCAACCTGGTTATACACCCAACAACCATTATAGAAGCAGTACAGTTACCTTGTAAGAAAAGTGTTGCCTTGTTTTTAAATTTTATTGCCAACAAAGCAATATACGTATCAATATCACATAGGGTATATCGATATTCGTATTGTTTTAACAATAGATTCAGCGATATGCGTATCAATATTATAATATTTTCAACGATATACGTATCTATATTATAATATGTTCAGAGATAAACGTATCGATCTTAGCGGTATGTGTATCGATATTACAATTGGTACAGCGATACACGTATCGATATTACAATTTGTTCAGCGATATGCGTATCGATATTACAATATGTTCAGCAATATGCGTATCAATATTACTATATGTTTAGCGATATACGTATCGGTATTACAATGTGTTCAGCTATATACGTATCGATATTGCAATAGGTTCAGCGATATAAGTATCAATATTACAATTTGTTCAGCTTAATACGTATCGATATTACAAAAGTTCAGCGATATGTGTATCGATATCAAAATTGGTTCAACGATATGTGTATCGATATTTCAATAGGTTCAGTGATATGCGTATCGATATAATAATAGGTATAGGGATATACGTATCGGTATTAAAATATATATAGCAAAATAAGTATTTCAGTTACATAAGGTTTAGTAAAACTATGGCGATAACGGACATGTATCTCTATTGGAATCAGTTCAGCAATGTGCGTATCGGTGTTATTATAGAGATACAAGTAGACGAATTAACATTACAGTAAGTGTTACGATAAACATGTTGCTATTACAAAAAACATAATGTTGAACATATGTTTTCAATTCCCCTTGCCCTGTGGTTAACGGTCTACTGAATTGTAGTGATACAAATTGCACAGAACTGCCGTGTGTTCATGTATCTGTCGACGCCTCTGATTTCAGGTCATGAACGGTGGTGAATTTAATAAAAACAAATCCGGATTTGCAAGAATCTCCTTATGACAAACTATGAATGAACACATGAATCTTGTCATCCCTTAATCAAGAATATAATTGTCTCAAAATCCCAAGAGAATAGATAAAACAGAAAGATATTCTATAGACGCTAGGTGAAGGCAAGGTCAATCCGTGGTCGCTTTCTTGTCCGTGAAAGAACAGTTTGAGTTACCATAGAGAGAAGAGTTCAATGCTACTTGATGTAGGTAGGATTAACGCTATGCTTATCTTCCTGCATATTAAAACTTTGTTTACCCGAAGCCAAAATGTATGATCTTCTTTCAGTTGTTTTTGTTATCAAGATGTATTTTAAAATTCTCAAAGAGGAGAGTTTTGTTATTTACAAGCATGCCGTTGATATCGAGAATATGTTTCATGCTATAAAAATAGACTATTGATGCTTAGCATATAAAAATGATAAAAATGTTTCAACATTTTTTACCATTTCTATTTGAAGTGAGGTTCCTGTTTTAATTAACGTAAGAAGCTTAAACACGGTTTATTTAAATAAATCAAACAAGAAAGAGATAGGTCATATCCAGGATTTTCATTTTTTGGGTGGGTATTGGTAGACTGTAAAATCCCATCAACTCATGTTTAAGGTCATATCGAGACGTTGTCTGCTACCAAGAAATGCTGAATGTTTTGTATGAAGCGAGAAGATAACCTTATGTTAACGTCTTATGTTTGACACAAAGCGGGGATCCAACCCTTGCCACCCGCTCACAAAGCCAACACTCTTCCACTGAGCTATACCGCGGGGGCGGTTACTCAGTTTGAGATGACATAAAAAAGGAAAAAAACGAACGTTTTCCAGAATCAGTGTAATAAACTGACTCGTCGAAGCATATTTTGACCACTGTATATCCTATAAATACATGCAGTTCATTTCTGTGCAGACAGAAACAAATCTTACTTTAACAGCTGTATAATTAAGACAAATGGTTAATGTTCTAGCAAGATCTAAATTTCGACCGCACATATCTTATTTATCATAATATTTTGAACTTTCAGGCTAATTTAGATTTAGTTACACTAGAAACAAAGAAATTATACACATCACTGCTCCAAGAAATAAACGATAGATATATAAAAGTACATTTTATTGATGCAGGTTCACACGTTGTATCAAAGATAAACTTATGATGAGTCGTATTCACGTTCTTGTATCACATCAAAAGACAACTAGTTATATAATGTACGTTTTCAATAAATTTATACATGAATTTTTTGATGTAGGTACTTTTAAAATAAGCTAATACCACAGTGATTTATATTATTTCTGACAAACATATACTTTATTTAATCCGACAGGTGAAATTGACAGCACCTGGATGAAACCAACAACAAGTGTGCAATTGGCACCACGTGCTCACGCGGTAGGATATAGTCCTAATAATTAATATGTATCAATGCACAGCATCAATCATCTATTGTTGAAATGCGGTTAATACACCGAGCACGAATTATCATCTCCAATTAACGTATAGGGAATGCAATGATGTATTAGTTAAATTATAATGTATTCTGTCTACATATCGCACAGGTAAAATCAAATGATACCTTTAACGATAACGCATTGTTCATCCTCTCCCTGCGTGATCTTGAAGTTGCTAACGTGAACTCGATAATTAGATATCTCCAGTGAAGATGAGGGATTAGCTGACCATGTGAACAATGCCAAATGTTAACTAAAGGAAATATAGAATTACTCATCTGGATTATTATTATATATCTAAATGATTGTCGCTGTTTCCATGGTTACCCGTTAGGTATTACAGGTGCGCGCGTGTGTTACCTTAGTATATCACCTGGTTGTTTTATCCTTCGTACTGTATTGTAGTTTTAAGATCTGAAGAGATAGGCGAAATGGCCGCTTTCCTAGAAATGTAAGTACCGCTGTATGTAATACTTGGTTATTATATATTTAAAATGAAAATATGTTATGTTTCGTTTACTCATTACATTGTGGTTGTGGTTTGCTTCAAAATAAAGATAGTTAGCTAGGCATAATAACGATTAGAAAAGACAAACTTTAAGGAAATCGCACAGACTAGTCATCATATCCTTGGCCGTTTCCTTGAAAATTTTGTTTTATTTGGGTTTCATGTCTCTTTAACTCATCTATTGATCATATGGAGATGGTGTGTGCTTGTGACAGTGCGCACTTATGACGATGTTATAGTAATGTCTCACTGACATATCACGCCGCAGACACATCGACATGACACTTCACGCGGTCATATTATTCTGACACCCAGCCAACCAGTCCTCCTCCTACACAGAAATCCTGAGCGCTTAGCAGGGAGCGAGATGGTTGCTTAAATTTAATCCCTTAGGTTTTGACGCGACCAGGATTCGAACCCACACCTGCGATTCTAGCATCAATCCACCAGCGAACGCTATATACTGACTGAGCAGCCGTGCTGGAACCCGTTTCCTTAAAATTTGAAGTACGTATTAAATACCCATGTGTAAGTTGATTATCAATTCTAACGAAGATAGAATATTATTAACTGGTTAAAACAAATCCTCTTATATAATGGAGTTAACCAGTATTTAGTTTTAAAACTAAGTCTTGAGTGTATTTTTATATATCCTGACGTTTTGCTTTAAGTTTACCATGGTGTTGTTTTCGCAAGGGGCACATAGGAGCTCTCTAGAATGAGATTTTGTCACACAATATTTAGTTTGTTTGTATTAAGGGCTTATTGTCCGATCAACAGCTAAGGTCATTTACACACGTGCCAGTTTTACTGGTGGAGGAAAACGGAGTACCCGCAGTAAACCACCGACCTACGGCAAGTCACTGGCAACTTTCTCTCACTAGCACGCCCCGGACGGGATCGAACTAGGAGGTGAAAGGAGGCAATTTCGGCACCTGTATTGAAATTTGCAAGAGTTATCTTTGAAGCATAGCAATCAAAAATTAATTGCAAAAATTTTCCTTTTTACGTCCAAGCAATGACGACAACGTTTACATGTTTAATTCCGTATCCAATAATTAGGGTTAGTTTTTCCATTGGCTATGGTTTTTGTGTTGTTTTTCATATTGTTTAGTTTAAACATATTTTATTGCCATTTAACAATTCACAATACAATAATACATTATTAAAAGATACAGCAAAA
>JAUMGZ010175973.1:0-14455 GCA_032359645.1 Pododesmus macrochisma | reverse complement strand
AAGAGCGTGTTCTCACTACCAAGACTTTGTCACTAGAGGATTGCTGTTGACATCCAAGCTTTTGAGGCAAGGTTATAAACTACCCAGACTTCGGTCTGCTTTCAGGAAGTTTTATGGCCGCCATCATGATAAAGTGGGGGGGATTTGACAAGTCTGTTTCTGATATAATTACAGACATTATCCCTACGTCATATTTTTAATTTCCTTACGTCATAGTTGGAGTTTCTACCAGTCATTAATTTGGCTTCATACTTACCTGTATTCCAAAGTGTGCTTGACCAATATACATTTTGGCAACCCCTTTTATTAATGGTTAATAAGTCTATCAGTCATTCCATCCATAGTCAGTCCGTCCGTCTGTCTGCCTTTGATTAATATAATTTTGTATTAATATATTTATATAACAAGTAGTATGCACGGTATAAAAATGGGGGAGTGTACTCCTCATCGCCCTATCTTTACCGCTCTGCTTTAATGTTAACTTTGCTACTTCTATTCCTCTCCTGTTAATGGTTTTTATCCTTTGCTCTTTCGTCACCATAACTTGTGAATTCTTCTTATGGTGACTTTTGACTCTTCCTCCTTTTTAAATAGTGGATGAGGTTACCATACACCGGAATGACACGGAGGCATTGCGGCGGGTGACCCATGTGTAGCAGGAAACGCTCCCATATCGCGAGCGCATGGTTTCGCTTTTAGTTTTTTAAAAGAAGTTCGTGATATTTCTAGTTTTAGTTAATAAATTTATATTTGGTTCTGTAATAACTGCAAGACTGGATTCTTGTGGAACCCTTATTACTTAGCAGACATAAACATGCATATGGCGGCTTACAACTAACCCATACTACTCTATACATTACAGGGGGATTACTCCGTTAGCTTGGTTGTACTACACTATCTACTACACTCCTCACCTCTTGGATAGAACAACATTTTAAAATAAACTAGTAATTATCATTTATTTTGTACAGTTCTTGTCTTTTATCTCGAGTACTTTATAATTGTCATTTATTATCTTATAGCCTATAACCATATTTCCACTAAAACCGTAATCAATTAACAGTTCATAAAAAATAATAAAACATAGTCCTCAGGAAAAGTCACTAATACTGAATTATTGCTGACTAGATATCATGACTTGAAAACTAACATGCATAGTTATTTACAACACGTGCATACAAAATAAAATTCTATGGATTACAAACTCAAACTACTACTAGTAGAATCAGGGTAGACTGCCCTAGATCCTAAATAAGGAGTTGTAGGGATTATTATGCCCCAAAACACACAATCTCCTTTTCCTAAACTATTTATACACAACATAGTCTTTGGATTTGCCCGGCTGTTGTGGTACCCTTGCTGAACGGGTATGTACCGCTGTAACGCCCTCTTTGATCTTGACTGTCACAGGTTGTTCTGGTGTGATGTGCCTGTCCTTTGTCTTAGTCGCACACGACTGATCTGCTGACTCGACCAACCCTGACCTACTCTGATAATCGACACTAACTGGTGATATGTCTTTATTCATACTCGTTGATTCCCATGAAGTAATCCTTGATGACTGATGATGGTGTACTTGTCAGCTCTATGGGAATGTCCTCCAGCTCTCTCTCTCTCCAGTGTTTTCCGTAATTGCAGCTTCCTCTATCGTATACCGAATACGGATATGGTCGATATAACGTTTGATTACTCGGCCATCATTCAAGCGTACTGTATACGACACAGGGCCTGATTGTGATGCAAAAGTTCCTTTAAGCCATTTAGGCCCTTTTGCACAATTTCACAAATACCGCGTCCGACATCTGAAACTGTCGTTCGCGCGCGTGCCTGTCGTGGTACTGTTTCTGACGCCGTTGTTTTTCCACGACTTTCTCGGTCAAACATGGCTTTACCAGATCTAACTTTGAAAGCACGCGTCGGCCCATAAGTAGTTCACAAGGTGCAATTCTTGTAGTCGTTTGAGGTGTTATCCTGTATGTCAGTAAGAAACGCGCTAACTTCTGTTCTAGTGTACCTTCTAACTGTTTGCGAAGATCATCTTTTAAACATTTGCACTGCGCGCTCTGCCTTTCCGTTAGATGCGGAATGAAATGCTGCACTACGTATGTGTCTAATTTCATTTTCAACCATAAAGGTAGCAAATTCCTGGCTAGTGAAACATGTGCCGTGGCGCTGACCATTGTCTCAGATAACCCGTGAGTTGCAAACGTAAAACGCAGTTTTTCAATGGTTGCTGTTGATGTTGAAGTGTTCATAGTGAAGATTTCCAACCATTTTGAGTGCGAATCAATCATCACGAGAAACATTTTTCCCATAAACGGCCCAGCGAAGTCTATATGAGTCCTAGACCATGGACGACTTGGAAACTCCAATGGGTGTAATGGTGCCCCGGGAGGGGGTTTCCTGTTAAGTTGACACAGCTTCTGACCTCATTTCCTAAGTCCGTGTCTATAAGAGGCCACCATAAATAACCTCTGGCCAGACTTTTCATTCGACTGGTTCCAGGGTGACCCTCGTGAAGGGTTTGTAGTACCTGTGCCTGTCTCTTGCGGGGAATGACCACTCGACTACCACCAAGTAAGCACCCGTCCTCAACACTCAACTCCTTACGAATACTAAAATACGGCTTTATCACTGAGTACTTTGGCGGCCACCCATATTGAACATTGCCTACTACCTTGACAAGGAGCGGATCTTGCCTAGTTTATAATCTAACATGCTCAGCCTTTACTGGTGAATCTTCTAACTGCTACAGGACCATTTTGATCTCACCTGGTATTGGAGATTTTCCAGGTTCCTCCTGTACCGGCAATCTTCTGAGTCCCTCAGCATAATTTTTCCGTCCCTCTTTGTAAACTAGCGTATACTCGTTCGCAGACAACGTTAACGCCCAATGCTGTATCCTAGCTGCCGCCATTTCCGGAATTAGCTTGTCCGCCTTAAGAAGCCCGAGCAATGGTTTGTGGTCCGTATAGAGCACAAAGTAATTGCCGTACAAATATTGATGAAATTTCTTGACTCCGAATACCACCGATAACCCTTCCTTTTCCAAATAGGAGTAATTTTTCTCCGCGGGTGACAATGTACGTGATGCATTACTGACAGGTCGTTCCTGTCGCCGCTTCTCTTCCTGTCCTAAGTTTTGATTTTTCTCCTTTTGTCTTTTGTCACTATATCGGTGAAAATTCTAGACGTGACGTTAAACCCAAATTAAACAAACAAACAAACTCTCTTACCCATCCTCCATTCTCATGGAGAGCACCGCTTCAATTCCATAAGGCGATGCATCACAACACAGAATTATCTCTTTGTTTTGGTCAAAATGCATTAAGAGTTCAGCTGACAAGAGTAGTTCCTTGGATTTGTGAAATGCTGTTTGCTGTTCCTTACCCCATGTCCATTTACTCCCTTTAATGAGTTGCTAAAATAGTTGAGAGATTCGGTAGGAACCTGTTGTAGAAGTTCAGCATTCCCAGGTATGCTTGCAGCTCCTTGACTCCGGTAGGCGCAGGCATCTCGCTGATTGCCTTTACATTCTCATTGGCAGACTGAATACCTTTTTTGTTAACTTTGTGACCATGGTACACTAATTCCTTTGCGAGGAATATGCATGTCGACCGTTTCAGCCGTATCCCTGCACGTGTGATTCTCCCCAGAAGTTTTTCAAGATGTTCTTTTCTATCCTTCCCTGTTATCAATATGTCACCAGTACCACATGTTTAATCCCTTTAAGAAGATTCTCCATTGTCCTCTGGAAAATGCCAGGTGCCGAGGACACTCTAAATGGTAATCGGTTATATCGATATAACCCTTTGTGCGTACTTATGGTAACGTATTTCCTCGAGTCATCATCGAGCTCGAGTTGTTGGTACGCCTGACCGAGGTCTAGCTTTGTGAATTCCTCCCCACCACTGAGTGCGGCATATAAACTTTTAATCTTTGGAAATGGGTAATTGTCCAATTTCGAAACAGCGTTAATTGTGACTTTGTAATCACCACAAAATCTGATTGATTTATCTTCTTTGACATTTGGTACAATCGGTGTTACCCATTCTGAGAACTGAACGGCTTCAATGGTGCCTTCCTTTTCTAGTCGACCTAATTCCTCCTCGATTTTTTCTCGAAGAGCATATGATAATGGTCTGGCTTTAAAATATTGCGGAGTGGCTTCCGGATCCACGTAACTCTTGGCTTTGATCCCCTTTACTGTACCTAGACCATCCTTGAAAGCCTCGGCATACTTGTCCAATACGACATTAAGATCCACGGGTGATGGCCTAGTTTCTGGTTGGTGCTTCGTGTGAAAAATATCCGCCCAATCTAGCCTTAATGTTTGTAGCCAATCGCGACCCATGAGGCTTGGACCCTCACTATTTACGATCACTAGGGGCCACTTCTTATTATGCCCATGACCTGTGATGTTTACTACACACTGTCCGAACACTGGCATGATTTCCCCGGAAAAGGTCTTTAACTTATACTCTGACTTATCTATGTTAAACTCTGCTCCTTTGTTTCTCAGCTGATCAAATGTCCCCTTGCTGATTACTGACAGTAGTACTTCAGTGTCGATTTCCATTTCTAGAGTCTTCCCTTCAACTTGGACTGTGGTTGTATAGGGATCAATCTTATGACTCAGGCGAAACATAGTATAGACCTCGAGATCCTCGTCCTGTTCACATAGTGTTTAGCTCCACTGCGACCTTTCCCTTTTACGCGTGTACTCCGGGTTCCTTTGTAGTTGCCACGACCATTACCACCGCGACTATAACCAGTCCCTCGACTTCGTTGACCCTGCGAAAGTACACATTTTTTGCTCAGGTGTCCCACTTTACCACACTTGTGACATTCTGAGTCCTTGTATCGAGTCTGACAATCTACCACTACGCCAAGGAACCAGAATTCTCTAGAATGTGTTCAGGATTTTACGACAACTTTCAATGGTTTGCAGACATTTTAATTTCCAAAAGAGGATTTATTAAGCTAGTTATTACATTTCAAGAGCAATTATATAAAGAATGTTAAAAAAAATAAAGTCAAAATCAAATTAAAACACTGGATGCAATTGTGACTGCTATTATCCTTTTTGGCAAAAAATTGACCTATCAAAGCTTAGTTTGAAATTTGTTTATAAAAATTAAATACTTTATCTTGAATAAATGAAAGCGCTAACAATTTGTACTAATAATTATGCACATGCTATTGAAATAAGACCCAACATATCTTCACATATATTTTTATATCCCTGCATCAAAAAATAGCCAATCTTTGCCATATTTCAATTTACAGTAAAGATATAATTCACTGCAGGTTTCAAAAATCGATGTCTTTTCTTTCCACCAATTAACAAAACTGTAAAAATATATAAATTAACAAATTCTTTTTTACACACAATTTCTTCTAAAATTCTTTCTGGATCCAATGCAATTCGACATTTTTCTCTTTTACCTTTGGCATTATTACCTTAATATTTTGACACAAAATCTATGAAACGTCTTTACAGGTGAAATTGAATGTTAAGTTTGTATTGTACACACTATCAGCTATACATTATCACATGATGGCCAGCTCGTTGACAGTGACAACTTAAAGATCAAATTTTTGATAACACGTAAATTTATTTTACAATCTCGTAGATTTTCTTATTTGATAAATATATTGGTGTATTGAAAAGTCCAACAAAAATTTGTTATCCTCGCTCGAATTTAAAAAAAATATATTTGGCAACAAACAGTTACCTTGAAATTAATCTTAAGAAAAGCTATGGGATTCATGATATACTTTAATTCTCATTGTTTATAATTTATTGAATAACATACTAATAAATCTCTTGTAGGTTCTAGACGTTCTAGCAGTTACCTTCCTTGTGTCAATAGCACCTTGTCACTTAAGGTATTTAATAACATTTTATGTACTTAAAGTCTACAATTTTACTTCATTTGTGTAGTCAAATTCAAGAAATATGATATAAGTACACAAGTACATGTGACCTCTAACCTCTGTTCACCTAGATATTTCAAAACAGTTCACTTGATATTCTGAAGAAAAAAATGTTTTTGAGATACTTGGCAATTGTTCTTTGCCATGCTATTACTAAACATGGTCAGCGGGCAATCACTAAAACACTGTTTAAAATGTACATGGGTAGCTAGATACAATAAGACGGATGAACTAAAGAGGAGAGATAACACAATAATATAAAATTGACTAGCCAAAATGTTAAATGTGCGCGTAGTCAAAACAGGAATTTTTAAACGTATTCCTCTGGATACGTGTTTCGCAAAACCCAGTTCTCATCAGCAAAGGTGACATTATAATTTATATAGATTTAAATTTATTATTAAACAACCAATCCATCCCAATAACCCCACAAAAATGGTCAGGTGCATAGATATGTTGTTGACAAAAATAAAAATCCTATAACGTTTTCCCTTTGGCACATGTTTCGGACATTCGATTGCAACATTGGTGTGTGTTTTTGTGTATCGTTTGTTTGATCTGTTTATTATCAACAGTCATAAAGTTTTCCTAAAGCAACTAGAGAAGTTAATCTATCAATAAAATAGGCGTATTATTGATTAATGTTAAAACACTTTCTACAAAAATCTTTTTATATGTAGTTATTTAATTAACTTAATCTTTGTAAAATATTTAAAACACCTGTCACATTTTCACACATACTGAGTTCTGTATACTAACAACTCTCTGTTTGGAGACCATGAGTTTTCATTATGTATGAGTGTATTTGTATAGTTTGCGGGTGAGCACAGTTACTACTCGATTTGTAATAACAAGACAATTTGTAAAAATAAAAAACCACCGTCCATTTTGCGATGATGGAATGGAAAGAACCAAACTTTGCTGGGTATCTTTGGGTCAAAGGGCTCAAATCCTTCATAAGATATAGTATCCCTATTGGTTAACATAGATATTTAAAATTAGGACACATATTCGTTCTAAGAAAGAGAAACATATTATATTTTAAAATAGGTCAAAAAGGTTATAGAACAGGTCAAACTAGAAGGTCAGATTTTCAGGTCTCTATTTCTTCCTATTGGTTTTGACAATTTATTATTTAAGTTTACTTTTCATGATAGTTTGTAACTTGAGTATTTCGAGACTTCATATTTAGAACAGTTCTTAGACAGGAAATCGCACTTTGGAGGTTATGGACCAACGTTAAAATAAATGGCTCCGAAAAGACGTTTATATTTTTTATTTTTTGATTGTCTTTCTTGTGTTGTATTTGTTGTGACTAATGTTGTTGCTTTTTGTTGTTTATGTTTATTTTGTTTATTTTGTTCTGTATTTGAAGTTGTTATGTTTTTTCGTTTTGTTTAATTGAATATGTAGTTGTTTATGTTGATATAAAATATTTATGCTGCTGATTTTTTTTTTAATTTATTGCAAATATTTTTTAAGAATGTTTTTATTTATGTTGTTGTTATTTTTGCTTAAGTAATTACTAGACTTCTTTGTAGTTGTTAATTAATGTTTTAACGTTATTGTGAAATGGTACTGTTGCTGTTTTTGTTGTTTATTATGCTTCTGTTTATTGTTGTTGTTGATATGTAATTTTCTTTCATGTTTATGATTATTATGTTATTGTTTATGTGTTATTGCTTATGCTGTTTATGTTAAAATAGTTTTTTTGTTTAATCATTGTTAGCTATTCGCATATTATTATTTACTTTTTCAATTTTCTTTTCATAATATTGCTTGGTGCTGACATCAAAATAGTTAGCATACCAGAAGAGTAAATATGTCCGTTTGTAGATTCCATATAATGTTAAATAACATAGAACAAACTTATACCACGAGAAATATTCTAATGAGGAAAATGTCATTTCTATAGAGAAACTCAAAAATGACTTTGAATCCTAATTGGTTAAATATTCCTATGCTCGCTACATTACGATACATTCAAAATAACCTTATATCAATACAAAGTACATAACAAAAACTATATATGTTGTCGAGTAAAAGAACAACACAAAACAAGAAGAAATAGGATTAACCGAATAATTATTCAACTATCATACCAGTCAATGCTGTTAAGTTAGAAGAGACAAGGGAAAAACATATACTCTAAAATTCATTAGTTCGTTTTTCACACAATCGATATAGATAATTACTCGAACGAAAAGTATAATTGAACACTTTCAGCTTATGTTCTATCCAATCTTAACAATCTTAATTGACACTAACATTTACTTGTGGATTTCTCTTAAACGCTGCTTTAGAATTTATAGTATGATATAATGCTCATTTTATAAAATTTATTAATAACACCCTCTCTTGTAAATTTAGACGACACAGTTACCTCCCTTGTGTCATAGTGACATTTGCACCCTACTATACTTTGATACGTGCTATGAACTGAATTTATATAGGTATAGTCAACAACTTCACTAAATTTATGTAATACAGTATAGGAAATATTTTAAAATAGTAAGTGTAAATGAAGTCATTAACTTTAACTCTGGCTCTATCGAAGTAATGACCGGTCATTAACTGTAATGATTGCACGATTTGACAGGTCTGGGATTATATTTACAGGGTGAAAGTAGAACAGTTTTGTTATTAAATCTTAAATTTTTAATACCAATGTAAAATCAAATTTTATTATTATTTTCAAGATTTTTAGAATTGTTTTTCTTGTTGGTAAAATAAAAAACTAGTTAACTCCATATAGGGTCAATATGATGAAATGAGTCCAGACGATTACGAGGTTTCGGGTCCTCATTTCGACATATTGACCTCATAGGAAGTAAATAATATTATTTAATTTTTGTCTACGCAATGAGATCAATTTCCGTTGGGATCAGCGGCTATACATAATACAAATGCAGTAATTGTCTATATTTACATCGTTTTTAAATAATTGTCCACTCTATTTAAGAAGAGCACTATTTTAAAAGCAGCTAATTTGTTTGAAGTGTGAATGTTTAGTTAGATAAAAACACTCTAAATATAAAAGATCCCTTACAAATAATTATGTATTATCATTTATATTTTAGTCTAGTTAATTATTTCTTACGAATATTACACGAGCTTTGTGGGTGTGTTTTCGCTTTGTGCACCAACTAAAACCATTATATTTTTAGGTTTAGGATAAGAGTTCTGATATCTCAAGTTAAGACAACAGGTCACTAACATCAACAATCATTTAACAACATGATTTTTTCAATATCTTCTTTCCTTTCTGACCTTAGCTTCTACTTGTCTAGATTTTGTCCTTTTTTAATTCGAAAACAGTGCACATGGTAACCAAACTCATTGTTTGAGACAGATATGTCAATGATTATATGTCAACCACTTTCATAGACGATCACCAAAGACTGAATATAGAATGTTCATGGGTAGCTAGATACATGAAGACAATTGAGCTTAAGAGGAGAGATAAACAATATATCTTGGACAATTCAACCCAAGTAACACCTCAAAAATTGCCAGGTACATAAATTAGGTTAGTGCAAAAAACTAAAATTGTTAATGAAATCTGTCCTTCTGGTTGTTAGTTGGACTTTGCGTTGTACGTTATTTCTGAGCTCACACTGCTGTTATAGCAATATATTAAGCCAATTAGTTTTTCCCCTGACACATAACTGGGTGAATGTTAACTTTCCTACGGTCCCCAATCCCCTCCCCTTTTTGTTTATGCCTGGCAGTTTAAGTTGGCTTAGGTGTTGCTGTTGCTTAGGAGGAGAGATAAATCTCAATCTTGGACAAATCAAACAAATAGCACAACAAAAAAGTTCTTGCGCATATTTTAGTTTTTTTAACGTATTCACCTGGTCACCTGTTTTGGACAACGCATTTCAGCATTGATATATGTTTTGATGAATTGTCTGTCGGTTTAGTATACTATCAACGTTCTTCAAGTTTTCCCACAGTAACTACGCATTAAAATGATCAATAAAATGGGCGTATAATTGATTAATGTTAAAACACTTTCTAACTTTCTAAAACAAGTATTACATATGAAGCGTTATTTAATTAAATTTATCCTTGAAATATACTGAAAACAAATATCAAAGGGATTAAAACACCTGTTACATTTTAACATAAACTGAGTTGTGTTAACTAACAGCACAGAGTTTACAGACTGCATTTTCGTCATGTAGGAGTGTTTATGTATAGTGTATGGATAAGCAGAGTTACTACTAAATTGTTTTTTTTCTTCAATAATTTGTTATCCTCAGAAACATTAGAGAATCTAGGGATGAGGTGCCCCTTTTCTCCTCTTTACAATTGTCATACTATTGGTATTCATTTAATTAGTTAACACATGCTTTTTACCTTTTTTTCTTCTTTGGCATGTTGCAAAATCATTCTTTTTTCCTTGTTTTCTTAACACACACAGACACACACACACACACACACACACCTGTTAAAAAGCTTATCTTATTAGTGATGTGGAAAATTCCGGAATGTATTGCTCGGCTCAGTATTTCTGAATATACTCAATTTGAATTAGCAAAGGAATTTGTACTATTTTACATGTTGAGTAGTTCTGTCAGGTTTGGGATATTATTATCACACACACACACACACACACACACACACACACACACACACAGTAATCAGTTTAGATTTTAGTTTTATCAAAATTAATGTAATTGTCATACACAAAACTGTATTACTAAAAGGTAATAAACTTTTATTTTTTATAGTGCTACTTTTTGTCTTTTCATTGTTTCAAAGAAAAATCCTTAATTCTAATTCGATTATTTTAATGTATTGTGTCGGGAAAAAAAGCAAAACTTTGAAGTCTGTGTTATGTACAGAACTTAGGAACTTAGAGAAAATGTAATTTGAAATAAACAATATATATTACCCTCCTATGTTGTTCTGTTCTAATTATATGGACTTAAATTTAACATTATAGAGATATTTGAAAAGGAAAGGAGAACGGAAATTAAATAAAAAGAGTAGCATATCAGTACGAAGAGAACGAGTATAAAGTAGACTCTTCATATGGTGTGTACATATAGCGATATTGCAGTGTGCAGTTCTTAAAAGTGGGTGCGAAATAATTTAATAACTTATTTTGCATAAGGAAAATACTAGGTGTAATAATATATAGTTTCAAACATTTAGAAAAAAGTGTTTATGTGAAATTAATTTTGGAGACAGGTTCTGAATGCATTCCAATAGTTTTCAAATTCAACACTGTCTCCTTTGAAATATAACTTTTGTGCTGTATAAAGATTCTTTATTATCTGTTTAATTGCTAGTGTTTATAGGATGGTTGAATACTATTTTGTTTTATATACAGTGTGTTTTATAGATAAAAGGATTTCATCTTTTATGTTGAATTCTTTAAAAAAAAAATTCTATTGTAGAATCCAAATATAAATGTATGTAAAGTTTATACTATAACTTTTAAGTGTATTGTCTAGGGAGTTTCAGAAGTGTTGTACTATATTAATTTTACTTTAAAAATGTAAAATACTTTCATCTTCATCATTACAAAAGTATAAAATATTGCTATTGTTTATTTATTTATTGTTAAAATAGGCATTTGCTGCTTGAATATGGTGAATAATTCCGTACTTTAACCATTGCTGTATCGTTAGTCTGAAAGGATAACCATATATCTTATTATAATCTTCTTCATCCAACTGTATGTTTTGCATCAAGTTTTGTTTTGAAGTTGGTTGTATGTTGTATTTGATTAAGAGGTTATAAATAGTTTTTCACCTTTCGTATAGGAGTTTAATATACTTATTTATTAAATTAAGTGTGGACATTGTTTAATTGAACATTGATAGATATTTATATATTGGGATGTTTTATCGAACACGAAATATAATCCCATTTCCCGTTTTTTAGCATATAACATGCATCAAAGTTTCCTATAAAATTTTGCAATATATATAATGACTAGACATACATAAATTATTGATTTAAGCTAAGTCACTTTCTACAACAATTATAACATATGTAGATTAACAACACACATTACAGTGTTTGACACACCTGTTACATTTTAACAAGCTCAGAGTTTTGCACATCTACAGTATATTATTTGACGACTGTGGATTGTCATCATGTATTGTCCATGTTTATTTGGGTGATATATAAAAAGCAGAAAACCTTGACATAAGAATTCCTTCCGGGGCAGCAAATTTCCTAACGGGTATGTTGTACACGGGAGCCTATATTGCTAGCTGTATATTCCAATGGCATCATATCGATGAACTTTGAATGAAAAAAGTGATATATAGCAAACGTGTAGTTGCCCTCCAAGTAGTATTACACAATTCGTGCATTGAGTCTTACGGAAGGGAAATACTAATATTTTTAGAATTATTTCTTTTTCTTAAACTTGTGTGTATGGGCAACATTGCATTAAAGCCAAGTTGTATAAATAATAAGGGCTTAACATCACTTCCAGAGTATTTCACTGATATCTTGACAAAAGACCAAAAAAGTAACAATAAATCAGGATTAGAAGCGGCGACCGTAACAGGAAATAAAACCTATAATAAAGATATTCCGGGAAGAAGGATGGACCCATTCAATGTAGTTTCCTCCTAATCGTTTATCAATTTCACATCGGGATCCTTATCGTGCTGGGGGTTACAAATCACAGTACATGTGACCGCCAGCTTTGCGTCCACTCCGAAGGGCGTGCTGATCTATGTTTAGCGTCTATCCTTCGACCTGTCTGATATCAAGCACATGGAAGGTATAACCAAGTGAAACTCAATCTCAGGATGTACTCTGATGTTCAGTTTCAATCATGATAATAGAATAAATCATGTTTTATAGTCAGTGTTCACGAAAGATGATTCTTATTAATCAATATCTCCAGTTCGCAGATTGAGAAACAACAAAAACAAGACGAAAGATGATCACAAAAACAAAACCAACATCATCAAAATACGTAACTAGAATGCTATTGCAAACTAAGATTGGAATGAAAAAATATAATATATACAAGAAGTAAAAGTAAAACTAACCACTTGAGTGAGAGATCCTCGCTCATGATTAAAAGCAATGCTCAAATCAATCAGAATTTCTCGTCATCGATACTTGTTTTTTCTTTATAAAACATGACAAACTAAAATACAACGTAAAGTAGTGTGTGTGTACATATTTTTAACGGATGAATACGTCTATATGATTAGTTTATTAAATACTTATGTTGTAACCATTGATTCAAACAAGTGTAAAAAAATAGCAAAGTTTGCCTTTGTATACCGTTAAAATCAAACCGTTGCTTTTCCAAAACCTATCTCTTAAAAATTGATTGGAATAGGTATGTTACATCGTGCTTGAATCTAGCTCAAGCATCAAGCTATGTAATGACCATGGCCTATTACTATACGAAACACTGAATACTTTAAAAAGTTTGTGAAGATGTTTTAAATGTTGACTGATACATGTACTATAGTGAAACAAACTGAATAATTATATACTTTAGGTAGCAACTGTTTTTTTCATATGGTAATACAAATATAAAACCATATATAATTTTAGAATAAAATGGACCTACTTGCATGTCAATCAATGATAAATTTTGAAAAATCATTTATAAAAAAAAACTGAATTTGTCTAGAGTTTCTGCCTAAGGTATATTACAATAAGTGACCTGGACCATCACCCTGGGGAGTAATGCACATATTTAAATCTTTTGAATGAACGTCTTTTATAAAACTTTAATGTGACCGAGATTTGCTTGATAGTTCGGGTCTCATAATATTTGAACAATGGATGATTAAGAGCAAGTGGAGATATGAGAAGATCGAAAATGAGTATATACTACTTAGACAAATTTGTTATGAGTAAACAAAATGAACAAACGTGATGTTCTATTTCCATCCCACCCTCCGAACATGGCCGACCGTTGCATTTGTTTACATTACCATACTATGTTAATTAACATATCCACATGATCGAACATCATTGTGTAATTGTTCACATATAAAATCAATAAACATTTGTGACAATGATATACACAGTTCTTTAGAATAGGAGATTTCCCTATCAATCGGAATTTATTTTTCGTAAACATACTCTGGTAAATAGGGGATGATGGGGTGGTTAGTCCTTTGACGACATGGAAAACCTCTTATTAGAGGAATTTACTACATCTCCCTTCCTGTTTTTTTTTCATTTAGAATATATAATTATGTAAATATGAATTTACCATCTCCCGTCTTCTTCCTGTTCCTGTATCTTGCAAAATATGTATTTGTATCTAACAGTTAAACCTGTCTATAAAGACCACCCAAGAGACCAGAAAATGGTCTTTATATGGAGGTGGTTTTTATATTTAGGTAAAATTAAGTGTAATTAGACTTAAAGGGAACTGATTTAAGTTGTTTCTTTATATAGGTGGTCGCTAAAGCAGGTTGTACTTCTTTTTCTTGTTTTATTTATTAAGAAGATGTAATTTATACATAATAATATTACATATGCTTTGATTGACATATCGTGTCTT
>JAUMGZ010175951.1:4039-14455 GCA_032359645.1 Pododesmus macrochisma | reverse complement strand
AAACATATCAATTACACAGGCTTTACTTAATAATTAACTCATTAATTACTTGCGACTAAAAGTATCGCTATTTAAACAGGCACGCCCAGAAGTATACAGGCTTTCAAGACAAAAGTTACAGCAAAAATATTACATTAAAAGATATAATTAACATTATGAAAAGATGTACTATTTGAGATAAAAACGTATCCGACACTTTATATGAAACATGTTACAGATAATAACACTATCGGGGCCCGCAACCCAAATGATTGTTACCCTTGAGACAAAGACTACGGAAAGAAAACTTAATAACCTCAAGTTAATTAATAAAAATACGTTAAAAAGAACAAACCCGCAAGACTATAACCAAATATTATAAAGTATAATAATGGCACTTACCAATTAAACTACCTCAACTAGATGAAAATGTCACCGACTTGGCGACTGCCATGTAGTACGTGCGTGTTTCTTGAAATATGTTGTCGGAGTGCGAGGTGCTTTATAAGTCGCTCGAAAAGTGTCATGTGATGTCCGAGTGGTCAGTCCAGTCTGGTCAGTCAAGTTATATTTAGAAATCCGGTAAAGACAAAACATAAACATATCACCACATGCGCGAACATTCAAAACACAAAATGCAACGGCGCTAGCGAGAAATACGCTAAAGATGATAATTATAATATTTAAACTAATTAATAAATTGAATCTTAAAAACAAAGTTTCTGAAAAGAATTGTTCCTGAAACAAATAACATAAAATACGACTGTGCCACATATACATATATATAAAAAATTTCACATTTCAGACTTCTTCATCCAAAACTTTTGTACCAATTTTAACTTAAACTTGGTAGGAAGTTATCCCTAGGAGAAGGGGGTTCATATTTGTTAAAATGATGGAGCACAGCCCCCATTGGGCACTTCTTTTGGGGTCCAAATGGGTAAATTCGACAAAACTTCAAAAATCTTCTTATAAAAGGCTTAAGTACTTAATGCTTTGGAATGTATTAAATGTAGGGCATGGAGAACCAAGATTGTTCAAGGCATGACCCTGGGGTCAAAAGTTTTCAAATGCCAAATCTTAACTTTGATTGGTATATTTTATCCAGATGGCATTAAGGCACAATGGGCCTCTTGTTTATTATAAATCAGAAGTCCTAGCATTAAATGCTTTAATATATTGAATATATAAACATGATATAATTAGTAATCTTACTGCATGGTGAGTAAAATTTGTACATTCGAGACCCAAGGGTCTGAAAAAATTTATCATATAATAATCAAAATGTTGTCTTACGCGAGATATTTGATAAAAGAAATGATGTACATGTACTTTCACTTTCAATTTTCATTTTGCTTAAGTGTTCTACAGAGATGTTTATAAATCAAGTTATTTACCCTGGAATGTCTTATTGTTGACTTGTCAGTACATGTATAGGTGATACATTTTGCAACATTGGGAGATGAAATGAAAGAACTATTTGTGCATGTATTTGGATTTGCAGCTGACCATATTATTCATTCTTTCACATGATGTTTGATTAAAAAGAATATTTTATTTTCAATATATAATTTCTATATATGTTCTTCAGTGATGTTTACTAGTTCCAGCTAACTCTTGGAATTTCTTCTAGTTGATGTATCATTTTTGATACAAACTCTTTGCATATACATTTATGCATTTTAATTAAAATTATTTTGATTTATTACTAAGTAAAATTTTCAAAATGTTAAACTTGTCTTGCTAGAGATCTTTGATAAAAAGAAATGTTGTACTTAAATCTTCAATTTTCACTTTGCATAATCTTTCTACAGAGATGTTCATAGATCAAGTTGTTTACCTAGGAGAAAGGATAAAATCAATATTTGAGAATGTTTCTAAATTTGTTTTGATTACAATTATTTTGATTTGTTGATATCTAGTTGATGTAATCAAAATGTGGTCTTTCAAGAAATGTTTAATATGACAAATGGTGAACTTTCAATTTGCATAAACATTCTACAGTATTGTTTACAGATTAAGCTAACTCTTGGAATTTTCTATTTTTGACGTGTCAATACCTGTTGTAATATTGGCAATACATTTTTGCAATAATGGGAGATCAAATGTAGGAACTATTTGTGTATGTATTTGAATGTATTTGGATTTGATGCTAGCAATAATGCTGTCTTGCAAAAGTTGTTTGATATAAAGAATATTTTACTGTCTGTGTCAATATTCAATTTGTTTGAATGTTCTTCAGTAATGATTATCAGTTCAAGCTAAATCTTGGACTTTCTTCTTGTTGACATGTAACTACATGTACTCATTATTGACAATAGTACAATAAATTGTTCAACAAATGGACATCAAATGAAAAATCTTTGCATGCATTGTATGTATTTGAATTAAAATTATTTTGATTTGTTTCTAAGCAATATTATCAAAATGTTAAAACTTTCTTGCTAGAGATCTTTGATAAAAGAAACGATGTCCTCTCACTATCAATTTTTATTTTGCACAATTTATCTATAGAGATGTTCATAGATCAAGTTACATTTGTATTACCACAGGAATGTTTTATTGCACTTGTCAGTACATGTATCGGCAATACATATTGCAACACCAGGAGATAAGAAAAAAATATTTGAGAAGTTTTTAAATTTGTTTTAGTTTAAATTGTTTTGATTTGTTGCTAAGCAATATTATCAAAATGTTTAAATTGTCTAACTAGAGATCTTTGATAAAAAGAAATGATGTCCTTTCACTGTCAATTTTTTTATTTTGCACAATCTATCTACAGAGATGTTCATAGATCAAGTTACATTTGTATTTAATAACACAGGAATGTTTTATTGCACTTGCCAGTACATGTGTTGGCTACGTTTTGCAACACCAGGAGATAAGAAAAAAATATTTGAGAATGTTTTTAAATATGTTTTGATCTCAATAACTTTGATTTGTTGATATAGGAATTGATGTAATCAAAATGTGGTCTTTCAAGAAATATTTAATATGACGAATGGTGTACTTTCAATTTGCATAAACATTCTACAGTATTGTTTACACATTTAGCTAACTCTTGGAATTTCCTATTTTTGACGTGTCAATACCTGTTTGTATTGGCAATACATTTGCCATAATGGGAGATCAAATGGATGAACTATTTGTGTATGTATTTGAATGTATTTAGATTTGATGCTAGCCACATAATGTTGACTTCTAAGAGATTTTTGAAAAGAAGAATATTGTACTTTCAATATTTAATTCTTAAGTGATGCGCATGCATGTTTATTAGATCAAATTAACTCTTGGAATTTTTTAAGTTATTGTTGACGTGTCAATATTGATAATACATCAAGAAACAATGGGCTATATCATATAAAAACTCTTTGCATTATGCATTTAAATTAAAACATTAAAATTGTCTTGCAAGAGATCTTTGATATAAAGAAATGCCATTATTGTGTACTTTCACTTTCAATTTTCATTTTGTATAATCTTTCTACAGATATGTTCATAGATCAAGTTATTAACACAGGAATTTCTTTATTGTACAGTTTGCATCAAATTGGGAGATAAAATCATTATGAAGAACTATTTGATTACATATTTTCGTTTGGTAAAAATTTAAAAAATATTCTTACTTTCAATATTTTATTTGTATAACTGTTCTTCACTGATGTTTATAAGTTCAAGCTTTCTCTTGGAATTTCTTCTTGCATGTTGATGTGTCAATTCCTTCTCTTGGAATTTCTTCTTGCATATGATGTGTCAATTCCTGTTTGTATTGGCAATACATTTTGCCATAAGGAACCATGTTCATGATGTTTCAATATTGAAAATTTTGTTTCAACAATTGAAGAGCAGATAAAACTCTGCATATATATTTGAATTAAAATTATTTTGATTTGTTGATTACCTAAGCCATATAATCAAAATGGTGTCGTGCACGACATGTTTTATAAAATGAATGGTGTTGTTCAGTTCAAGTGAACAATAAAACATTGATTTAAAGATAAGAAAATTAGCAAAATTTCAATCGAATGGCACATTACAAAACTTGTGACGTCTGTTTGTCCGTCGTCTGCCCGACATTAACTTTTCACATTTTTTACAAGTTCTACCAAACCATTGGACCATTTTCAACGATGACATTTGTGGAATTTTTTTCTTCATTCTGCTAATCTGAAAACTCAAAACTAAGTTGTTCTACTTTGTAAATTCTCATTTATTTTCTAACAGTCATATCGATGCCAATCAGGACAAGTATATTCAACGTTTGAAAGACGTTGTGGCTATCAAGAGTGTATCAGCATGGCCAGAAACTCGTGAAGACATCACAGTGATGGTAAAATGGACAGAAGATGTGAGTATATAATATTCTAAGAATATGTACATATAACATAGATAGTACCTTTTAGAAATCTGTCAACTGCAGTTATTGTTTTCATCTTTAAATATTAGTGGTTCCAAAATGTTTATTATCCCCCTGCTTCTGAATGCTAAAGGGATATATCATATCTTATTACACCTGTCCATCCATTATTCTGTCCATCCACATTTTTATTTCTGTGCAATAATTCCTGTTCATGAAGTTCAATTTCAGTTTACCTGCACAGGCTTGACTACAGTGTGAAGACCTCACTTGGGATTGCTTTTGGGTTCAAAGGTCAAGGTCACAGTGGCTGGCGGGATTGCTTTTGGGTTCAAAGGTCAAGGTCACAGTGGCTGGCCATATGATTTCAACCTGTGCAATAACACCTGTTCCTGACTTCTGAGGCTCAATTTAAGCCCAACTGGGCACAGGTGTTACTTATTAGAGCAGCTAGCTTGCTTGGGATTGCTTTTGGAGGTCAAAAGTCAAGACCACAGTAACTGTTCATGCAATTTCAGTTTTCATGAAATAACTTCTATTTCTGAAGCCTGATTTAAGTCAAACTTCAAATGCTTTGGTTGTATGAACACCTCCCTTGGGATTGCTTTTGAGGTCACAGGGTCATAAGTCATGGTTATAGTGTTGTACATATCTTGCTTGATATGACATTGGTTTCGATGAATGACTGGTGCTTTCTGAACAGTTACATTAAGTCTAGTCCCTGCCATAGTTATCGATATTGTTAACAAGGTAAAACAATCTCAATGAGAAAAGTAATTTCTAAATTTTCATCCCTAAGTGTTCCTCCAACACCATAGCTTTAGTCCTTCTTAACCAAAGGTTCAACTTCATATAGAAACGCTGTCCATTCTTCCATTGATTGTCCCACATTAACTTTTAACATTTCTGACTTTTCTAAAACACCAGGTCAAAATTCAACCACTCGTATAGGAATCATGCATCCCTATTAAGAGAAGGAGATCTAGATTTGTTCCAATGATGGGCTTGGCCTCCAAAGGGTGTCACTAGAGACCAAATTGGAAAAAATTGACAAGTTTTCAAAAAAATCTTTAATAATCTAGAAGGCCTAAGGCTTAACCTAGGGGCATGATCTTTAATCAGTCATTGCCAGATCGCTATGCATTGTACTGTAAAAAGAGATATGTATTTTAATCAGATTGATCTGGAACAGAACCTACATTTAGAGGAAACAGTAAATAAAAGAATTAAAAAGAAAAATGTTAAAAAAAGAATTGGACAGGGACCTTTTTACTGGGTATAGCGAGTAGGTAGGCAACAGTGAACAAACAAACAAACTATTTTAAGTCTAAATATAAATGTATTGATCAGTTATTTCATTATATTCAAATTTCAGATATTAAAAGAATTGGGAGCTGAAACAGAATTGAAGGATTTAGGAGAGCAGGATATTGGAGGAGGTAAGAAGATTCCTCTACCTCCAGTATTATTTGGAACTCTTGGAACTGACCCCAAGAAGAAAACCCTGCTTGTGTATGGTCATTTGGATGTACAACCAGCTCTGAAGGTAAACTTACATATAATAGATTGCTGTGGGTAATCTAGAATTAAGAATATTTAATAGACAGGGTATTAACAACTGTTCTATATCATGTCTATACAGTGTAAAGAATTTAAGTAATTTTATGTACATTTGTATTACTGAAATGGTAGCAACATCATGAATTGCCTTTAAATGCAGTCAAAAGCACTGTCTGTGACCAATTACAACTAAAACAGTTACCAATATAGAATTACTGAAATATATTGTCTGGTTCAGAATTTTTAAATATTTAACATTTACATTTGTACTTCTTTTTCCAATATAATTTACAACAACAACAAAATGTAAAAGAACTTAAAGCATGTACACAGTCAGAAAGTTAGGATATGTTTGTTGGTATTTGGGCTTTTCAAAATGGATTATTCATTAGTCTTTTGCAATTTGAATTCTATAAATAATAATGTCATTTCTGCAGATAGGTTTGCTGGGATTAAATCCACAATAAAAACTTTATTAAGGATTACATTGAAAACGATGCTTATTTATATGTGTATATATCCATTCAAATGATTGTTTTAACGCTATTATTATGTTACAGATTGTTTGTCTTCTTTTATTTAGCTTCCATGCATATATTTGTCTTTGTCCTTGCCACTTTTTATACACTATGCCACCCAGGAATCTCCATTTACTCCTGGGTGACTGTTGATGGGTGACAGTTCTGTTCAAGTGAGATCTTGACTGTCTGGCAAATTACCTTGCCTAGTTTCAATGATTTCATAACCATTCTCTCTTGTACACAGGAAGATGGATGGGACCAGGATGATCCCTTTAAGGCGATCATTAAAGATGGCAAGATATATGGCCGAGGATCTACAGATGACAAGGTATAAACCTGAACTCAATCTTGTTGTTTGAGTGTTTTGTGGACAAATAAGTTTATTGTTAAAGTGAATTTGTTTGCCAGGTTGTACAGAGTCCAACTTCAGGTTATAGTATGGTCAATGACAGGCTTTGAAATAGCATAGTACCTAATTTTTTTTATCAACTCATCCTACAGATTTATAGCTTTGCCGACATATTAACCAGACTTTGTCATGATTATATCCAAGGCATATGCATGTTTTACAAAGGCTTTCTAGATATTCCACCTCCACAAAGTCCAAGTCATTAGTGGATTTTAGGTCACCTTTTGCGAAGGCTCATGTGACCTATTATGATCTTTCTTTGTTCATCATTATGGGTTGTCCGTAAATTTTTCACATTTTCAACTTCTTCTCAAGAGCTGCTTGGCCGATTTCAACCAAATTTGGCAGGAAGTACCCCCATGGAAACTACTTCAAGTTTGTGAATAAAAAGAGGGCTGGCCCAAATAGGAACCCAATAAGGGGGCAAAAAGGGGTAAAATTAGGTTCATTTTTAAAACTCTTCTCTAAAACCGATGCTCTGAATACTTTCATATTTGATATGCAACGTTTACAAAGTTTGCTCATGAAAACAAAATCTGTGTTTAAATGAAATTCTAGGTGGCACTTCAGTCGACATAAAGTATTTTTCAGGTTTTCAATTCTCAAGAACCACTGGACCAATTTCAACAAAATTTGGTAGAAAGTATCCCAATGGGTAGCTGCTACAAGTGTGAAAATTAAAAGGGGCTGTCCCCCATACCCATAAATTAAATAAGGGGGCAAAAAAGGGTAAAATTAGGTCCATTTTAAAAAATCCTATGCTCACAAACCGATGCTCTAACTTCTTTCATACTTGATATGCAAGATCCTGACAAAACTGTGTATAACTGAACCACTAGGGGACACTTCAGTCGACATGAGCTACTATATCATGTAAATTCCTTGTAAACTAAAAAATGGTTAACATTTTGTATTTCAATTTGGACAAAACTTTTTGTACAGGTTCCTTATATTATCTGATACTGGTTTCGTAAGCAATTTCTGCCTCTACCAGTCGTCTCGTTATCACTTTTGGCTCTTATGCGATGAGTTCTTTTACCTGCCTAAGAGACACGAGACCGCCATTTACGATTCCCCATCTGGTTAAGTGTATTGCTGAAGTACACACCTGGCAGAGCTAGGGCTGCGCCGCGAAACCACAACCTCTGGCATCTAGAGATTAGAAATTCTGCGTTCTAGCCACTACACCACAGAGGCTGACTATTGCATGGTCCCCTTTCATTTTTGTGTCCGACGTTGACAAACTCCATCCAATATGGCTGCCCTGGCTTCTCTATTGATTTTGCAAAATATCTTTGTTAAATCAAGTTGCAAGATACTCTTTCTTTCACTGTTAATATATCCATGTGGAAATAGGCCTCTTGTTTTCATTTTATTATACCCCCCGCAAACAAAGTTTTGGGGGGTATATAGGAATCGCCCTGTTCGTCCATCTGTCTGTCTGTCAGCCTGTCCATGAATCTTTTAGGCGCAACTTCTCCTTCAGGGTTTAATGGATTTCAATAAAACTTTACACAATGATAGTATACCATATGAAGTTGTGCACGAAGAAAAGTATTTCCGTTCCAACGACTTAAAGGGGAGTTAATTAGACTTTAACATTTTAATGTCATGAATCTCGTAAGCGCATCTCCTCCTACACTGTTAAATGGATTTCAATAAAACTTTTCACAATGATAGTATACCATATAAAGATGTGCATGAAGAAAAATATTTCTGTTCCGACGACTTCAAGGGGAGATAATAAGACTTTAACATTTTAATGTCATGAATCTCGTAAGTGCATCCCCTCTTACACTGTTAAATAGATTTTGAATAAACTATACACAATGATAGTACACCATATGAAGATGTACATGAAGAAAAAAATTCCGTTATATAATTAGACTTTAACATTTAAAAGTCATGAATCTCGTAAGCGCAACTCCTTCTACACTGTTAAATGGATTTCAATAAAACTTTACACAATGATAGTACACCATATAAAGATGTGCAAGAAGACAAATATTTCTGCTCCAAAGACTTCAAGGGGAGATAATTAGACTTTAACATTTTAATGTCATGAATCTCGTAAGCGCAAATCTCCTACACCATGAAATGGATTTTGAAAAAACTTCACTCAAAGATATAACACCATATGAAGATGTGCATGAAGGAAAATCTTTTTGTTCTGACGATTTCAATGTATAATTGATGTCAATGTCATGAAATACATAACTTGGTGGAAGCGGGGGGTATTATAAGCCATCCTGACGACAGCTCCAGTTCAATTTGTTTAACCCAAGATGGTGGCCATTGCCTCTGGACAAAAAAGCGGGTCAGGGGGTGACATTTGCTATTGCTTTGCTTGTTTTGATCTTTACCTGTAACCTTTTTTTTTTTTTAAATTTCAAGTCAGTTCATGGACAAATATTTTAAAGAATTAGGACTTACTTCTTTTCAATTAATGGACCCTTTCTTGCACAGATAAATTGTAAACTTCAGGATTTATTTTGATAAAGGGACCAGTTCTTGCTTGGATAAATTGCCTGGAAGCAATGAAAGAGAAGAACATGGAATTTCCAGTCAATTTGAAGGTGAGTTACTTTATCTATTTGCATATTTTTCAGTGAATAATTATAGTAGTCAAACTAATGTGTTCAGACTGTTAAACTGCCTTCAATGTTTTGAATATGATTAACATTGATATAGCAATAATGAAGTGTCAGGGTCACAATGCATAACCTTCAAGGTATTAATGACTTTTGAAAGGGAAATGCCTTCAATGTAAATTATCATCTGTTTATAAATATCTTTCTTATTGATTTATCTTAACTTTAACTTTAAATATTTAACATCTTTCAGTTCATATTTGAGGGGATGGAAGAGTCTGGATCAGAGGGGTTAGATGAACTTGTGTTTGCAAGCAAGGATACCTTTTTAAAAGTAAGTAAAAGATGTGCCATCATGTGTAATCAACAATAATAAGAAATTCTTCCATACAGAAATTGGATGCAGGTGCAGACTAATACATAACAAGTTTTTCTATATAAATCACAGTTTGTTGAAAAAGCTGTATTAAACAAAGCCATTCGTGTATAGCTATACAATAAAACATATTTTAGAAGAAGATATTGTTAAAAGTGTTGTGGTACATGGTATTTCTAATTTAAAACTTTGTACTTATCAAGCCTTCAGTGGCTAAATGGATGTTGTGGTTTCAACTTACAAGTTATATTCTTTGGCCACATGTATTCAAACTGCTAAGACCAGTCTTTATATTAATAATGAGAATATTGCCTGTTATTTTTTGTATGTTTGGTGGTTTCTCCTGGAACTCATGTTTCCTCCACTATAAAAACACTCTTCAGGATGTATCTTAAATACAGAACTCATGTTTCCTCCACTATAAACACAGTCTCCAGGATGTATCTTAAATACAGATCTCATGTTTCCTCCACTATAAAAACAGTCTTCAGTATGTATCTTAAATACAGATCTCATGTTTCCTCCACTATAAAAACAGTCTCCAGGATGTATCTTAAATACAGATCTCATGTTTCCTCCACTATAAAAACAGTCTCCAGGATGTATCTTAAATACAGATCTCA
>JAUMGZ010175939.1:0-26055 GCA_032359645.1 Pododesmus macrochisma | reverse complement strand
AAATCTTTTTCGTTCACGTCAATTAATGGGCATAAACATTGAAAAAGATGGTTGTGTCATTGAAACATTTAGTGGAATAGTTATATTTTTTCCTATTAAGAAACTGTATTACGTTATCCATAACAACAGATTTTTTTAAAGTAACATCCTTTTGTGGCGCATGATGTATGTGTGACTTGCATGAGGATGATCATACTTGAACTTGTAACGGGCCAGCCGATCTATCAAATTTCGACAGTGAAGTGAGACAATTTCAATTATTACGTATGAAATACAATACAACAAACAAAAAAGCAAACGGATGATCTTAATATGTTAAATAAAAAAGTTTGAAACTTTATCAACGTTTCCTCGTTTGTTTATATCAAGCTGACACGAAAACATCGTGGCGGGTTCTACATGTGTAGCAGAAAACGCTTACTCAATCGCGAACACCTGGTTTCGCTTCTAGTTATTCTAATAGAAGTTCGTGGTGTTCCCTTTTTACTGACTAGTTGTCTTGCTGCTCTTTTTTCTGTATGCGTCCTACGTTTTCCTTTTATTTGCCAATGTTCATGGACTTGTGTCGTCTTGGTTTATCGTATTTACAGCTCTCATCTGCATTTACTTTTTACGTTATATATTATATATACAGTTTATTATACACATGAGACACTATTATTAAGATTACTCCATCATCGTAAAAAATGATCCACTTGTAGTAAGGCGAACTGGGATCTTGATGCGTTCCCTGATTACCATAACCTTCTAAACTACACGCTTACTGCACACTTAGGAAAATTATTATCGGACCATGTCTAAACCTTGCAGAGGAAATTGTGCTTTGTGATGCTCTATAGCTGTCCCGTCAGATAGATAGTCGGACTAGACAAAAATCTTGACCTAGAAATTACAATATTCCAGAGAATCACAGTACACCTTTTATGACGTCATACATATCGCAGAATAATTGGAAAGGTTAAATTTATGTACTGAGACTCCGTTAATGGGTTTGAATACAACATATAGTTCGTCAGATGAACGCTCTTTGTCATTCCTCGGTGGTACTAGTATGTGTATAATGTAATTGTATGAGTTTTATTGCTACTCTATGTTTGATGCCGTTTCTTTGTCAGTTTCTTTAATCCAGATGTCATTTTCTTTATTTTACACATAGACGAACATTGATGTTTGTTTGTTTGTTTGTTTGTTTGTTTGTTATTTTTAATTAGGGCTTAACGTCTCCTCCAGAGTATTTCACTGATATCGTGATAAAAGACTAAAGGAGAACAACCAAATGATAGGACAGCAAATGTAAAAAGCGGCAATAGAAACGGGAAAGCAAAGCAATAGGGATAGTTCAGATAGAAAGATGAACCCATGCAACGCCGTTTTTGCCCTTTCTTCTGTCAACTTTTATATGGGGATCTTTATCACGCCATAAGGTTAAAAATCCCTTTACACGGGACCGCCAGCTTAGCGTCCCCTCCGAAAGACTAGCTGATCTTTATCTCGCCTCTACCCTTCAACCAGTCTGACTTCGGTGACACTACCAGGACCACAAGTTCCCTCCAGCATAACTCTCCTGGTCATTAAGACATTCGAACCTCCCTACAGCGATAAGGAATCAAGCACTTGGAAAAGATAACATTGAAAATATGATAAACGATAAGTGCAGTCATCAGAACGAAAGACATTGAAAAATCAACATGAAACTGTTCAACCTCAAAACAGAAAATACGTTTTATGTCTAACATTATTCAGTAAACAAGTACATCGATTGAAAAACCTCCAACACGTGAACAACGAGTTTTGCATATTTACTACTTGTCAATTTGAAACACAAAAAAATAAGAATAAGCAAGAATGACAAGTGACTTTTACATCATTATGTCGTGTAGCATATACACAGATTTGTGCTAGCATAGGTCTAAGAGCAACAAAAAAAGTTAACTGTGATTTTAGATTCTTTAATGTTTCACAGGAAATATAATGCTACTCATTTTCAAGATGGCCGACACCTGAAGAAGTTCCCCGAGTGCAAAAAGAGATGTTCAGCCAAGTTATTGGAAACTGTATGACCTTTGCCATTTTTGTTTCATAAGAAATCAATATAGATTTAATATGAATATTCAAAACGACTGTTATGTTGGCAACCTTGAAAGACTCATTTTTATTCACCTATAACCACATCTAGACATCTTGTACAATTAATAACGTGAACTCTAAAGCACCCATCCGCTGTGGTACATGACAATTTAAGAAAATTAATTACAGTTAAAAATGTTCAAGGTGACCGCCGTTGACCCACTTAAGGTAATAAATACAAAGCAAGAAAAAATAGGATCAACAGAAAAGAGGTTATTGACAAACAAGCAATAGCTTCACCAACAAGTCACCGCTAGAATGAACCAGCCAAATGAGACGGGCATTAACAACGATTCCACTCATCCTGTTTTTTCTTGGGCATTAAACCAACCAAATGGGGGAGAGGACCTCGCCAAAACCCAAAGACGATATTCATAAAAAAAAAGTTCATGGGCAAATAAAAGGGAAAAGATGGACGCACACAGACAAAAGAACAAATATTAATACATTTATTATCTGAAACAGGAATCACCACGAACTTCTATTAAAAAACTAATGAGGCTTATTGAGTCTAATACTTTAGCATCGAATAAGATATGCGTCTCGTAGTGAAGTATCCACATTCATTACTGTTGGGACAAGACAAAGTGCTATGATGTGTATAAGATCACGCAAACTTAAAACACAAGTATCTGAAACCGGTGTGCAAACTAATATAAGCTACCCCTGTATATGTTCATGTGATTGACTGAATGAATTACTGTAGAAAACGGGTATCTATGTTGAACACTCTTTTTTAGCAAAAGATAAAAGTTGCATCGCTAACATGCACTGTGCCGCACTGGGCTGACAGTTAACTATGGGTCAATATTTTAAAGAAGTTCGAGAAGCATTCAGGGGGACTCGGCATCAGAACCCAATCGCAGGTTTTTTGACAGGACTCGTCTGAAAAGTCTGAAGATTCGATCCTTGTCATTGTAGATCAAGTCCCGCAGAAAGGCGATAATATACCTTTAGAAGTAAAGTGTGTATAAAACAGGATGAGCGGAATCAACTGACCGAGAGACATGGACAAACCAACAATAGCGACATCAAACAATTCACCACCATAATAAAACAAAATAAATTGTTTCACAGCATTTCCTAAGACTATTTTCCATGCGGATTGGTTTAGGACAGTCACTCAACACGAAAACAGGCGGTGTGGTTAAACCGGTAACTGAGGCCTCAACATTCCCACAACCCGGTATGGTTTATCAAATTAGTAAGTGCTAATCTACAAATGAGAGAACAGAATTACAAATTTGCAAACTGAAGAGGACCACCATCTACAAAGCGAAAAACAAACAATGTTCGGTGTGAGATCACCTGGTCCAAAATTCCATGCCTTGTTAAAAATTAACCACCGTCATTTTGTTTTTGATGATCCAATTCCTGTTGTTTTAGACATAATCATATACAATCGGTACTACATGCACGTGATACCATGTCGTGTAGACTCAGTTCTGTTACACATTAACGACTGAAATATGATTATTTGTAAATATTTGGATTTTTCCTTTGCTGTATTAGGAAAATTCAAAAGAAAACACAATGTTTGTGAATTTATATTTTCTTTTTTTTCTTCCGTTCGGAAGAGAATAACATGATAAAGTAGTACATATGACAAACCAAAACGATATTCAAAAGACGTAAGCCTATGGGCACAGGCAAATAAAAGTAAAACCTGGTGGAAAACAAGAGTCATTAGAGCAAAGATATTGACAAACCAACAGACTTTAAAATTAGGCAATTTTCTCGCTTCTTGCTAAGCGCCCAGGGTAGTAGTAGGACTTGACGGCTCGGTGTCACAATAATATGACCGAGTGAAGTATCGTGTCGAAGTGACTGCGGCGTGATATTTCAGCGAGACAGCACTATAAATGTGATGGCAATACGATAGGAAGAGAAGCGACGACAGAAACAGGAAATATGGCAAAAAGGGATAGTTCAGAAAAAAATGTGAACCCATGCATAGTGTTTCCGCCTACTCATCTATAGAACTTAACGTGGGAATCTTTATCGTGCCAAGGGGTTAAAAATCCGTGTACAAGGAACCGAAGGACGTGTTGATCTTTGTCTAGCCCCTACCCTTAAAACCTGTCTAACTTGGGTGACCCTTCTATGAACATAAGTTCCAGCCAGCATAGCTCACCATTCATCGCGACACTCAAACCTCCCTACCACGATGAGGTGTCAAGCCCAGGAAGTCCTCTAAACGACGGAGGCTCCTCGTGACAGTTGTAATGAAATACTAAGTGAAGTTGAAATACCTAAAGAATCACGCATTACCATGTTTCATGGGACACTCTTTAATTCATTAAAAAATCATGTAACACAAGAATTATAAATATATATAATACTTATAGCTGTTCAGATATGGCGATTGAAACAATGAAGAAGCAATGTATATTTATTTACAAGCACGTGCAAAAACGAGAAGGAAGAATCATCAAAACCAATCACGATTGCAGTTCCAGATATGACGTCATCAGCTCTCATAGTTACGTCAGCACAAGAACCTGACGCATCGTGGTCAATTTGTAGCACTCTTTATGGTACTGGAAAAAAAAACAGACATTTAAAGCACCGTCAAGGGAATATACATTTATAACATATGCAGAGTGTGAAGAACTTCCAAATTAAAAGCGTTTCAAGCTTTGATGTTTACATTGCAACTGTATGTTTTGTCTTCTTCTATTTTGGATAATACGAATTTTGGCATGGCCAATAAGAGAGCGCAGCAAAATAAGCTTGATTGGATATTACACTTTTGAATTTTTGTCATTTTTTTGTGTATAATTTCGATTTTACCAAATAAACACATTGACACTATTAAATCTATGCAGAAATATCATGGAAAAAATATAAAAAGTGTTGAAAAGAAAAAAAAATACAAAGTCCCTTGAGGGGATCGAACCTGCGACCCTGAAAAATCAGATTTAACCTTAGGTTCCCAGACCACTACACCAAGGATTCTAGCATTCTGCAGAAGATATTACGACAACTTTTAATGGTTTGCAGACGTTTTAAATTTCAAAAGAGGATTTATTACGCTAGATATTACAATTTAAGAGCAATAATATATAATTTTTTTCACAAAACATTTCATGTATACTGGTTTACGGCGTAGGTCACACAAACGTTTGACTGGATGAGTTTTATCAATGAACTTTCAAGCAAAAAAAAATACCCGGATCACGTTCTGCAGAAACTTTTCTCATTAACAGTGTATGTCAATTTCTATGTTTTTTCAATCTTATTTACGCATGTGTTGTTTATAAGTTCGCGAGCTGCGCTCTCTATTATAGATGTAATTTCGATTAGCAAAATAGATGTTCGTACGACGTATTTGCGTATGTTTGCATTTAAAACGTGTTACGTATCCCCCCCCCTCTCCTCATTAACATTGAAAACTAACTAAATTTTGAAAAATTCAGTGTGTACAAACGAATCTTAGAATTAAACTGGATTTACTTTTTTCAATGTCATAAGTGACCTTTTAAAGAATACACTTTAAAAACAAATATATAATTAGATAACAAAGTTCTATCATTGTCCACAGAATTCTTCTATTTCACATATTAACATTAATACCGAAAGTTTTCAATCCCATCATCAGCCTTGATCACTCGACTGAATGCATGATTATACTCCTATGGAATTTCTTTATGTAGAATATATTTCCGAATAGGTAAGTTTTTTGAACTATCAGTAAATGACACATGAATTCTTTATTTTTGAAAATTCAACCAAGTAATAATTGATAACATAATCGTATTTAGGGCATATTGTAGATTTCTAATAAGCAAAAGTCCACAGAAATAAAAACCAAAAACTATTGTCAGGTATTCCATAGTGTCAAATATTCATATAATGTTTCATTTCATGTGTAGATCGGTGTGAAACGGAAATGTTGGAACACTTTACATACAATGCATCAACATTAAGAAATGCAATGCATTCATGCCGTCAAATTCCTAGAGAAACTTCACCATTTTACCGGCGGCGGATCAAGGATTTCAGTTACATGGTGGGCGGGGCGCTCTTGAAAGCGAAACTCAAAATCTGAACGGGCACACGTTTTTCTATAGGAATATAGATGATTTAAAAAAAAAAAAATTGGGAGGTCAGGGTGCGCTGAGATTTTTTTTTATTTATATATTGTTAGATCCGCCACTGATATGGATGGCGTTACAGGTCACAAATAAAAGTAAATCACCATTTAACTATATGAACTTCTATCAAAGAAAAAGGATAACTGCATTTTTAGCATTATTTCGATTACACTAATGTGCACCGAAGTGAACTATAGCTCTATACATGTGTATCTTTTAACACGTTTTCAGACAATATATACTTGTATTTTGTGTCAAGTGTATTTTATATAAGAAGAATGTTGAAAAATAAATAAAAAAGTATTTTTATAAGTTTAAAAAATGCCACATTAGAGTCTATATGTGTCCATTTTTAAATAAATTCAATATTGTATTGAATAAGATTTGACAATCAAATAAGTTTTAAATAAAGATAGTTATCAGTACCAAGTTGTAAGTAATACAAATTTCAATTAAGATGTTATTTCATAAGTGAAAATGGTAAGAGAATCGTGCTCCAGAAGTGTATGCAAACATCCAAGTTTATAATTCATAACAATTATATCTGTATTGTCTTCACAGATGACACATGCGCAGCAGGAAACGCTCACTCTTTCGCGGACACTGTTTCTTTTACGCGCGCTTCCATATTTTCTGGATATTTCACAATCTCATTGAATTTACTTCTTTTTTTAATATCGACTTGTTTTGTCGTATTAACTACTTCACTTTGATTTTCAAGCGTGTAAGAAACACATATCTTTTAGGTTAGCTTAGAGAAACTAATGATATAGACGTAAGGTGGAATTTGTCTGACGAGTTTGTTAAAAAAAAAAACACCACAGTTCTCTGTATAACCAGCATCTCCACAAAAATTTGATAATAAAACACACATAGAGCTTGCGGCTTTATGCGAAGTCGTAAGCCCCTAGACTCATTTGTTGAGAGGCAACGAGTGAGATCTTTCTAGAGAAAATTAAATGAAAGTAGAATCTTTTTTTGAAAAATAATCGAGTAATGATGCATATGTAAAACTTACACATTTGTCATTATTAACATTTTTTGACAATAACCAATTATACATGAATCTACGTCATGACAATAGACGTTGTTGTTTAACAAGTCTCTGACCTTAAGTTATTGATTTACATTTGAGTTTTTTTTTGTTTTTTTTTGTGTGTGTTAAGGGCTTATTGTCCTATCAACAGCTAATGTCATTAACGGACGTGCCAGTTTTACTGGTGGAGGAAACTGGAGTACCCGGAGTAAACCACCGACCTACTGCAAGTCACTGGCAACTTTCTCACACAAGCACGCCCCCGACGGGGATCGAAGTAGGAGGTGAAAGGCTCTTATGATTACAAGTCGGCGACTTTAACCACTAGGCCACCGCGGTCCCTTGCTTTACATTTGAAGCTCAGTTGTAGAGTGTGTGCTTCTTACTTGAAGGCTGTTAATATCCCAGGCGAAGGTTCGAATCCCGGCCGCACTAAAACAAAAGACGTTAACATTAGACAATCTTCTTGCTCCCTGTTGAGGGTTCAGCATTTCTGGATAGGAGAAGAACTGGTTGGCTCGGTGTCAGGATAATGTTACCGATTGAAGTATCATATCAATGTGTCTGTGGCGTAATATTTCAGTGGGACAGCACTAAAAAGTCGCCATAAGTAGGCACTGCTACAAGCAGACACCGTCTCGATAAAATATAACCATTCATGAGTTGAAAGGACGTTAAACCAAAACAAAAACAAACATTACATTTGAACCATTATATAGCAAAAAAAAATGAAATATAATCTAATTAAAAAAACATTCATAAGGAAAACGACGATGAAAACCATGACCAAATTCAAACGGACTATATCTCTTCTGGGTAGTTATGAAAAAAAATGTACATTTAAGCAATAAACTGCATAGATGTTGCAGACCTACTGGTATAACTGCAGCATGTGTCGCAGACAAACTGAATGAAGCGCGTTAACAGCCATGCAGTTCATTACTTATATTTTCGTTTGTCTTCAGAATTGTTATTGAATTGTTAAAAACGTTTAAAATTAGTGTTTTCTGTGGGTCCATTTTACGCGCATTCACATGTCGCGCAAGAGAACGCGGTGCTTCGGCGCATGCTGCAGTTATGCTCTCATAACTGAAGTTGCTCATTTGAAGGGATATTGAAGGCGATTGCCACATCAAACGAAAATATAACAAAATAAAGAATATACATGTATATGTTATCAATTTTATTATCCAGTTTTTTGTGCACTATATGTTACATTTGCCGCTTTTACTAGCTGTTTAACAGGGGCTGGAGAAGATTTAGGGCTTCTTCTTCTAATAAGCGTTGTATGGAGGGGTCGCCAAAACCTGGCTAAAACCGCCGGATCTTTGAAGCCGTGAGAGGCGAAAAACGCCGGAATTCTGGTGTCATTTATATGTAAATGGGCCCTATTCATAAAGTGTTTGTTTATCGAAGCCGGGCGTACTCCAAGCTTGCTTGCAACTATTCCTAAATATGAATCGTCAAAACGCAAATATTTAACATATGGAAACGCTATTGTGAATTTAAGCGCCACCTCGAAAGAAACTAAATACGCCCCTCCCGCCAAATACGGAGGATAAAAGTCGTGGGGGTATTCGTCTATAGTAACGTACCACTTTGAGCTTTTTTCATGGAATGGGCGCGAGTGAGGCACTAGATATCCCTGAAATACTTTGTCCATGAGTGATTTGTGCATACGCTCTATATAAAGAAACACGTTAGGTAATAATATCAAATGGTCATCGTCAACGAAAAAGAAAAATCTTGCACTGGAGCAAAATTTCACACCCCAGTTAAACCCCATAATAGTTTTGTAGGTGTTGTTGTAATAAGCGTCTTTGTAATCCTGTTGAATGATATCACCAAAACGTTTGGATTCTGTTTCTACGATATCTTGGGTTCCGTTCTTGTCAAACGGAAGTCCCAGCATAAACACTAGTTTCACGTTGTGATACTCCGTCAGATTTCCCCAGGTTTCTCGTATTCCTCTTCTGAGTCTGTAGTTCCTAGCTCTTGACTTGACAAGAATCAACAAACTACGTTTTTCATAGTCTAAACTACATGGTTGTGGTGTAATTGTGTAATTAAACGGATGTGGGTTTATTGGAGTCGCTGTGATGTTCTGTCCAAGTTTGATTTGGTTCACAACACCTTCTTTCAGATTTATCATCAATGGATAGCTCAGTCCTTGAGTTAGAGGAATCTGTTTCTTTGGGCTTAATTTTACCATTTTCGTCATTACATCTTTAGTGAGAACTGACTTTGTTTGTGGCAACAACCGTGTTACGTTTGTTGGTGAATCACTGTTCTTTTTAAGTACGCGTACAACTTGTGGTATTTCGTTTCTATGGGATTTACTGTGTTTGTGGAAGTTTTTTTGTGATAGCGCCTGACCTGCGACTTTTCTATTTAAGGGATGACTCACGACCGTCTTCTGGTTTTCTAAACTATGAAGTACAGTTTTCTCTGATCTTGGAAACTTGTTGATATTTGAGATTCCATTGTTTATGGATTGATAAACCCCAGGTAACATAACTGTTTCCATTATCCGATGAAAAAGCAATGTAGCACATCCTACCAGTAAAAATATTACAAAACTTTTAGATCTATGGATGAACCATAACAAATACGATCTCATGCGCATAACTACGTCCCTTCCGGTTATACTACCCGACGAACACAATGTTGTCCAACCAAACAGCTGTGAATTGGTAATCTTTAAGTCAGAACATTCAAGGCTTTTTATCTGAAAAGAAAGCAAATTTTTAAAGGTTTTTTTTCGCATTTTTCCTTTGTTTTATTTCCAGTGTTTAATTTTCATGTTAAGTACGCTTTTAATGAGGATACATGTTATCCCTGTGGAAAACATAATTATATACTTAAATTAACATTCATGTTAAACAATATCTTTATTTTATGTTTATAAACAAATATTCACGATATTGGTGACCTCAATAAAGTCTTCAGTAGAAGAAGCAGAGGTACAAATCTAAACACATGCAGTAATTCGGACTGATGTACTTGCGTGACTTATTTCCCCTGATATCACTAGGTGGTGCTACATGTCGTTACGTCATTGGAGACGATCTTAATGTCATGTAAGCCTAAGTCCCACTGTGACGATTTTTAGCGAACCCCAACGATATGATATTCGTGGAGAAAGTCGCTTTGGACGGCCGATTCTTTTTTTGTTCGTCCTTGTTCTGTTAAACTTGCCTTGCGCATCATGCAGATAGTCTCGAGTCGTGGAGGCGCTACGACAGTTATGAATGTTCAAAACGGTCGTTGCGCCGCAAAGATTTAATCACATTGGATCGTTGTCGTTGTGTTATCCTTCTTCTGTATTGCGATTCTTTGTTACTATTACCGCTTCGTTGGTAGGGTCGACACTTTCCGTTAGGAAAAAGAAAAGACACGGAACGATGATAGGAAGACTTGACTCGATGCGCATTGTGGAAGTACGACAATCGTTGGTAATCGCAGAAAGCAGAGAAAATTAAGAAGGAACATGCAACAAGGCACAAGGAGTTATAACGATTGTATGCGATGAAAAAGAATACTCTAACGTTGCTAAATCAAGTAAATCAATTTTTGATTATTCGTTCCTCAACGTATCTGACAATTCCAGGTGGCATTTAAAAAAAAAAGTATTCGTGGCCTAAATCGTTTTACAAATTTCGCACGGTTTCCTTGTTTTTTCACTTAAAAATATCCGTAGTGGTATTGAGGTTTTCTTAATACTAGAGTGTGATTTGTCTTTAAAAGAAACCCTTGTTAATATTACTGAAAATACACGAAATCATAATATGATAACTTTTGATGGAGTTATAGTAAACTGTGCATGAATTTTGTGAAAAGAATTGTTACAACGCTAGAACAGGCCTTGCTTTTATAAATCAATAAATGTCAACCTTGCCAATAGGTTCCCTTTGTTAATTGTTGTTCTGAAACAACTTTGCTGAGAAAGTTTTGCCTGCGCGTGTACGATTAATTATGGATAAGTACCCTTCGGACATACGATTGTTTGAAGACATCGTTTTATTCAACTTTGAAATGTGTCGATGTTATACCCACGTCAAACAAAATTGATAATCAATATATTTAATATAAAGATATAATGGAAAATGGCGAATCGACATTAAAATTTAAAAATGACTATGGTAAGCAATTTCATAGCATAGATTTCATTGAACCAATTAATTATGTTGACTTAATCCATATAAATCGCCTTGGTGTTTACAAAGCGTCCTATAGAGACGGAACGAAAAGAGAGATTTAAAATGTTTGTATTATCCACACCGTCAGCATATATATATGTTAATATTGGTACAGGTCTAAACGAGCAAGCGTTGACCAAAATTAAGATTAAAAACGTTTATCTTGTAACAGCTCCTGATTGCGATTAAACATAACGGTTATTTGAAACTAAAATATTACGTCCAGAAGTAGTGTACAAGAAGACAGAACAGCATTTTAGAGCACACATGCTTTTGCATACATTTTCTAATTATAATTGTACAAGAATTATTTCGCTAACAATTAACCACCACCCCAAGAGAAAACGACGTCATCGAAATATGATTAAAAAAAACTGACAGAAAGTGTTGACGAAATTGAAACCGGTTTTGTTTTGTTATTCTCGATTACCCACTGTTCATATCATTTTTATCTTCAACGCAAATATTAACTCTATACTATACATATCTTATGATCAAATTGAGGACGAACGATCTAGAACACATAACACTGCGATAAACAATTAATATATATCTATGTTATAAATGGATCCGACATGTAGCTTTATAAAAGTTTATTGTTAAAACCGTGTAAACATCTTCTGAACAACAGTTCGGTACTTGTTTTTACCAGGTTATGATCTAGACACGAGTGAGAGACTGTGTGTGAAGGCTGATTGCGACCAATTTTGCCTTTTGTAAATATGTATAAACGATTTACTCGTTATAGATTTTTATTGACAATTGATGTTGGGCGGTTAGTTGTTGAGATGATTTATAGCGCCATGAAGTGTATTTATCAAATTTTTAAATGTATGTCTGTACTTTAAGACTTCTAGTCTCATGCGGGAAGTGGGAAGGTTGAGGCCTCATTTACCGGTTTAACCACACCGCCTGGTTTCGTGCTTGGTGACCGTCCTAAGTCGGTCCGCATGAATTACTCGTCTTGATGATTGTTGTGATGTCGATTTAATTAATTACATTCCGGTGCTTCATTGTTTGACGTAGTTATTGTTTGTTTGTCAATATCTCTCGTTCTGTTGATTCTATTCATACTGTTTTATTCTGATGAGCTCATTGTAATATTATAATCATATCCATTTAAACGATTATAAAAATATGACACTTAGGGAAGGTTTTTTAGTGTTACCCGATATAAGCAAACCCACGTGTTATTATGTGTTTGTCGTTTATTGTTACCTGGTTTCTTTGCAAAGTTTATAATATTTTGACTTTTAATGACGTCCATTAATTTCTTTTCAAGTGCATGTGATCATATGTACTTACAACATACGTACACACTTTAATCCGTACACGTGATCTACCCGTACCCTACCTACTTATACTACGGTCTTTTAAGGAATACAATTCACTGAATGTTTTATATTTTATTTTTGTGTCGACATACTAAATGCTTTATCTATGGACTAGATTACAAATTACAAATTAAAATGGTTCTGGGTTAAAGTTTTAAATCTACGAGGGCATACATGTGTTTCCGAATTATTCCTATATAGTCTCTATACCTTAATGTAAATAGCTTGGCTTTATTTTCCTATTTTTTTCTTTATATACAAGAAACGGATTGACTATGATTACGATCTCAAAATGATACATATGTAATATGGAATTTTTGTTTCAATCGAAACCGTTAAAACATTAAAATAACGTAGAAAAAGAATGGAACACAGCGCGGAAATCACTTGGGAAAACAGGATCTGCTAAATAAAAAGGCCACATATGGTTTCGCTGCTAAACAGTTTGGATAAATGGACAGAATATTAAAAAAATAGGTCATGACAAACAGACTTATTATCCATTCTTTGGCTTTATTTCTTTAGTTTAATAACATGTTACCACATCGATGTATAGTCATGTTCCTCTAATGTTGTTCTCCATATATTGCATGGTATAATGCTATATCATCAAACGGTTAAATACAACATGTAACAATGTGTTGAATGATCGCCCATAACTCGTTGCATTTGGGGTTTACTTTTGGCATTTTTAAGAGTGAAAAGCAATTAACTATCAGTTGTGTATATGTCCCCTTCCTATCTTTTTAATGGAGATGGTATTTACTAAAAGGCGTTAACAGTACCATTCAAATCATTTAAACTTTACCCTCTGGCGCATGTCAAATGCTATGAAAGTTATCTCAGATTAGTGATAAGGGTAATAGTTGTGTGTTACTCTGCACGTACACAGATCTCGTGTCCTTCGACTTCATTTGTAACCTTTAAATATTTCACATGGCGTAGTACAATTGTATTACATAATCATCAAAAAGAAAAAATACTATATCTTTTTTTGTCACAGTTCTGCAACAATTGTTCATAAAAAGTGCAACAAATTGAATAACTTTATAGACATTACATTTGTCCTGTATCAACAATTATCATAAAAATTATTCTTTAATTTTAGATTTGCCTTTATTTCACTTTTCTCATACGCAGTGCATACCGCCATGTAGGTCACGTCTACCTGGATGCATAATACATTTATTGATAAACAAAACGTGATAACATAGAGGCCGACGTGTTGAATACATGGTTGACAGATTATGGCATCATACATAAGAAATACATTTGTTTTACGACAGAAATATAAAAATGTTGGTTTGGCTTTGGTAAAATTACACCACACAGTCCAATACCGAAAACTGAAACTTGTGTAAACTATTATAGTAATTTTTTTTAGTGATTTTTCTCTACACACAGCACAGACCAAATTGGTATAAACAGACACGTCAATGAAGATGAAATTTAAACTTTCAGTTTTGTTATTATTTTAAAATAAATGATGACTGAAATCGAGTATTTTTTCTGAAAATATTAAGAGCTTATTTGGTGTATGACTCTTTTTGCATTTTTACTACAGAAAAAGGTAAAACTGCATTGAATATTTGGCAAAAAACGCACCGATAAAATTCAATTATAAAAATGATTAATTGATTTATTAAGTAAGTCCTTTGAGTATTTATAAGTTTAAACATAAAAACGTCATCACTGTTGCCAAGACATGTATAACCAACTCAAGTGGCTGTACTACAATCTCTCATTTCAAAAAACAAAAATTAACAATCACGTCACGAGCTTTTGTGAAACTGATTACTCTTAGACTAACAGCTAAGTTAACATCTCATGAAATTCTGGAACTTTTCCTTGACGGTCTCTGTCCAAACCCCTCCAGAGGAGATTGGTTCCGATGGTCTCTCCAGTTGGGCTTCTTTGAAATCTTGATACTTAGTTAAGTGTTTGTCTAGTGCTACACGTTACATTTAGAACTATCGTTAATATATGTTGATACTAAGAGTGTTCGGCACAGCGACTCGGCTTTTTGACAATTTTTGCATTAAGCCGCCCATGCAGCTTTTAAAAAACTATAAAGGTTGTTGATGTGCGTCTTTATACGCACTTCATTGCTTGGAAAGGATGTTGATATCCCCATTCATCTGGTTCTATTTGCTATGGCTGTTGTTTATTTAGATTTACCATACATGTTTTATACTTTTGCGGGCGTCCTGCATTATGTGTTTGTTGAGTCACTACTTAATATTAATATGGTTCTTGTCTTCAATTTTTTTGATTTGGTTAAAAAGCCTCATCTCCGCGTGTTATGTGGTAAAGTTGGGATCCCATTGACCGGTTTAACCACATAATTGGATTCGTTGAATGAACGTCATAAGTTGTTCTTTAATATTTGCTGGCCTCGAATAGATTTGTGAAATGGTTATATGTAGATTTTTATTCCCTTTTACGTTTGTTTGCGTTTACCTTGGTAATCCGTCCTAAATTGTTATCATCAATAACATTACTTTGTTGATTAAAGCTATCCTATTCATTAAAAAGTAAAGTTTCTTTAGGTTTATTTTTACACACCACCAAAGATAGATACATGTATTAACCACGGAATTTCCTCGAATATAAATAGCAATTTAAGCGTTGCGTTATATTTAATTACTCTATGCGTGTACTTACATAACATGTCAAACATGGGTCAGGGTGCTCCTCGACACGTGATTAACATAATGTAAGTGGATGTAAATGTCATTTTAGACGGAATTCCCATGTAAAATTAGCCTTTAGCTAATTATGTGCGTTAAGATTCCCCTTGTAAAATCATTCCTTACATCCGTATACAGCTTGTTATATATACATATATGTCATCTTAGGTGGTATTCCTGTAATTACGCTTCAGATTTAATCAGCCCCAAACAAAAGCAGTATTCTTATCATTCTATACATTTATACAAAAACTCGATTTCAATCTTTTAAAGAATACAAAAAAGTAGAAGACGAAAGTCTCAACACAACAATAGATTATCTCATGAGAATTAAACCTACTTGTTTATTATGTCATACGACTTCCTCAAAACTGCCATATCACTTCCGCGTTTTAAAGTAAATACGAAACAGTTTCTTACAACAGGTAATTAGTGACAATTAATGAACATCTTTTTACAACGATCAAGGAAACATGTAAAACGACCTACATATTCTCCCAAAAAGTTGTTTGTTTTCAAGAACAAAACATTCGTTGAACACACATTTCTTACAGACAGGTTTGATATAAAGTAAAAATAAATTGCAGTGTATAAAAGAGGTTCACATTACACAATCGATTAAATCGTGGCGGGTGACTAAGCATATCAAATATAAACATCGGATAGACTTTGCTCTCTCTCTCTATCACACACACACACACACACACACACACACCGTTTTAGAAACAATCCTATATATATATATTGGTTAGGAGTCAACATTTGTGCAATATATTTAGTGGTCTAGCAGAACAAGATCAAACATGAAGTTTTCCTGATATCCATAAAAAATGAATATTTTTTGTATAAAAGATTATAGTTTACTAAAATTAAAACCTTTTCCTTGATCTTCAGTCATTCTGACCCATATGTCGTTCTTTCTAGCTTTGATTCAAGAAAATGAGCCTTAGAATATGCAGAAGTGGTAATAACTGAATATGTTCGTTTACAGCAATTGAGGCACTCGCTGTAATGTTGTTTTATAAGTGGGTGTAGTCTGATGTCTTTTCTTTATAGATCAAACGACTGAATTCCTTTTACTTGTATACCATGATATTTGTTTTATTTACAAACACACGTCATAATATGTTCCTTTGTGGCATTCGGGACGAGGTTGTCTCGCACAGAGATTTCCTCTTTACTCTTTTAAAGTGTATATTTATTGAAGGCATCTTTCAATTTGCAATTTTGTAGTGTAGTCCTTTAATTGTTTTCCTTAAGTATTCTCGTGTGTCATTGTTTCAAAGTTACATGTTTTTAACTTGAATTGGCATACTATCCGATTTAGATGATATACCCTTCCTAATTGGGAAAAAACATAATGCTAAAATAGTATATATGGAAACTCAAGACTATATAAAATGAACATAAGTCCAAAGACATAGGCATATAAAAAGAAAACGTTGGACGCACACATAAAAAGAAAACAAAATGCAATTATTAACTTTAAAAGTATAATTATAATATAATGGTTATCATTTTATGCCTACATTTTTGTTATCGGTCAACGTTAAAAGAAATGTTTAATATACTTTCAGCATCAACATGCTGAATCCATCGAGGGGTAAGAGAACGTTGATGAAATCGTTCACAACACCATTCAGAAGTGACATGCTATCAATTTTTAGTCAAGGCTCACAGCAATATGGTTCCCAGACTCAACCAACGAATCCTCCTGTAGAACATGGGGAGGAACTGAATAAGACAGACAGTTCAATGGATACTTCTTACCTTGATATTACTGTTAACGACTTATTCACAAATAAAACGAATTATAGGGAAGACAAGGACCATCAGAATGAAACTCAAAGAAAGAGACAAAAAGACGACGTGACAAGTAAAACTAAAAAGAACGTTAAAATGCATTGTCAAAACGTCAACACGAATAACAAGTAAGAAATGTTTTTACGTCTATCTGCATGTCATAACTCTTTAATTGACTTAACAGAAAATCTTAAGATAAGATTATGATATGAAAGTTTAGATATAATATTAAAATAACTTGAGGTCATCAGATCGGAACGTAATACATATTCTGTTCAGTAAGAAGAAAGAAGCCCGGTTGTGAAAAAAAATTGATAAATAGACAATTTAACTTCTTACAGCAAAGTGATATCTATTATAAACGAAATAAACTGGTTTTTTTTATATATGCAGATCAAATATGGAAAACAGTTCAAAAAGAAAGAAGAGTCTGTTGAACCAATTTTCAACGAATTTAAACAGTGATGTGGGTTGTCAAAGACCTACACATTATTTACCAGGACCAAAGATAGATGTGGTGGCCAATATCGTTGATGACGCGCATGTCCAAGGTGAAGTATGCGACATGTTCATCAAAAAGAAAGGCATCAAATCACAAGAGGATGGAGTCTCTACAATCAACAAAGAACTTAAGAAGGATAAACTTAATTCACAAAAGAGTGCTTTGGTGAACAAGGAAACTGTTAATGTAAACGAAAGCTGTTTTAGCAGTGGTTCTTGGAACAAATACCACAAAGATAGAAGGGATCACAAAAAACACAACCCTAAAGACAAATTCAAAAATTGTCAGAAAGGTGTTGTGATTCGTTCTAAGGATGAACATACACCAAAGAAGCAACAAAAGCTGCAAATATTGAAAACTCCGAAGAAAAACTCAGACAGTACTGTTGCCATTGGACATAAAACACCTGCAAAAACTCCAAACAGTATTTTCACTATTAATTTCATTCCACAGATGTTAACTGAAGATAGGACTGGAACCTCAAAAACACCAAAGAAAAATAATGGATTCGTTGTAAACCTCGGGTCTCGACATGGTATATATTTTATAACAACAAAAAAATTGAGAAATGATTATTTCCCTTTTTTTTTTTTTTTTTTTTTTTTTTTTATTATTTGCAAACAAAATCGGCTAAGTCTTTTGGTAATTATATGTAAAAAAACAAGCTACATTTTCCACAAATTGTATGACCTTTATAGTGTACCTTTCTTTGAGATCGTTATTGATACTTACTCACCCCGGAAAACAAATGCAAAACTAGATCACTATTTGTTTGTGGTCAAGGTCAATCGATACCGTTAATAAGTTCAATATTACAATATTTTACTATTTAAGAGAGCATAACGGTTGTCATTTTTTGAAACACATGTAAATACATTTTCTTGTGGCTGCCCATAGTCTTTGTTTTATCTCGAAGAACAATTTAGTAAGCAGATTTTTGATAAAATGTACTGTGTGTTCATTTTTTGTTTTTCTTTCTAAATTTTGCTATATTTGTAATTGAACATAATCTGTTAATAATTCAACCAACGATTCTTTGAACAAGGGAAAATAAAAGAGCTGATTCTCCTGTTTTATTAAAAAAAAAAAACACCAGAAAAAGGATAAGCAGAACATAAGATAATATTCACAGTTGGCATGGTTTTCCTTTCAATTGAATTACTTGTGCCGTTGTTATTCATATGATATGAATATAATGAACTCTGTGACGTGACGTCATAATTGAATGCATTTCTCTGTTCATTCGTTGGAACATTCCATTTAACATTTAAAAATATGAATATTGTTTATATATATCTTTTTTTATAATTAGTGGAAGTGTTACTAAAATTGAGAATATAAGAAATGACATTCTGTTTGTCGTTATTCACGTATTATGAACAGCAATGGACTGTCGCAAATTCAACATGAACGGCTTCGCCGTCATGCAATTTGTGAACGTCCATTGTTGTTCATAACGCATAAATAACGACAAACAGAATGTCATTTCTTAAGTAACAGAGAATTAATAGCCACATCAAAATCAAAACATATTTTAAAATGTTTTCTCCAATAAAGTTACCATTTAACAATCGTGAACGTGCGATAAGGATTACTCGCACTATATAAATGCATGTATGTAAATGCTTGCAACATTTCAATCTACTGTATATTAATTATGTATTAAGAATTCAAATTTAAGTGAACCTTGTATGTATTTCCCCTTTTCTATAAGGAGAAATATTTGGTATACAGTATGTAGCTATATCTTATGTTTTTCCCCTTTTCTATCAGGAGAGATATTTGGTATACATTATGTAGTTATTTTTTATGTATGTCCCCTTTTCTATTAGGAGAAATATTTGGTATACAGTATGTTGTTATATTTTATGTATTTCCACTTTTCTATTAGGAGAAAGGTATACAGTATGTAGTTATATTTTATGTATTTCCCCTTTTCTATTAGGAGAGATATTTGGTATACAGTATGTAGTTATATTTTATGTATTTCCCCTTTTCTATTAGGACAGATATTTGGTATACAGTATGTAGTTATATTTTATGTATTTCCCCTTTTCTATTAGGAGAGATATCTGGTATACAGTATGTAGTTATATTTTGAGTGCATTTATTTTAGAGCAAGCTTATAGTTATGCAGCCCTGTAAATAACTTTCTTCTTTCAGATAAAGATGAGAAATGTAACAAACAAAAACTTTGTGAAGAATATATCCAGACAAAAAGAATCAACAAAAAGAAGGTATGTATTTATGTAATATGATTATATTTATTTGAAATGATAAATACATTTGTATTACGGACAGCATTTGGAGTTGCACGTGTTTTTATGACATTTATTTATTAGTTGCTGTATTTCAAGAATGTTTTAATCCGTATACCAGGAATAAATGTAGCAACCAAAGAACTGCATGAACCAAGGAAGACTATTATAGAAAATTAATGAAGCAAAAGACTCATAATTCATTACCGTAGACTTGCGTACTATTTTCATCCAGTGAAATACTGAATGTTTTGTGGAACTTGAACACGTCAATTACACTCTTAGATTTGAGTAGTAAAGAGTAAAAGCCAGATAATACATAAATATGAACTAACATTTCAAGGTCATGTTGCATTATGCCTCACTCTTAGATATACATTATATAACATCGACATACGGACATAAACGTTTACTCTTTTTGGTTGACTTTCATCTTCTTTAAAGGCCTCATTCTGAAACCGGGTGACATTTGATAATAAGCCACTTCCTCATATTTTCATTTATTCAACCTGTATACATGAAGATGGATCACATTTGACAAGTTATATAATAACATCCAGGCGAGACTAATCCCAAACACCCACTCTTCGCCTACATCTTGGTTTGCTTTAAGCTTATATTAAATATTGTTTTATATTTTTTAAATACGAAAAAAAAAAAAAAAATTCAAACATTTATCATTTTTTTGGCCTCTGTGTATTTGTGTTGCCTTAGTGTATGTGAAAATAAACATGAATTATTTCCATTTAGATTTGTGGCTGTATAAAAGATCTCTGAGAAATGTTACAGCTTTTTCTAAATATTTATAAACTGTTGAGAAAGCAAACGTTTTGATGGACAATATTGACAAATAGCTAAAGACTTTAACAAGGGTTATAAAATCCATCGATTTGTTATCGTACCAGCTTAAGTTATATATTACGATTATGACATTATTAAGGTTTGAATTATAGTAACAAAGTATGACTTATTGAAATTCTTTCATCGGTTTTACGGTTGCGTAAGATACAACCATTGTTATCTCGACTAGAGCTTTAATTCCGATTTCTATTTTTGGCAAAAAGAATAGGAAAGTTACGCAATTTAAAAGAACCGTTACATCCTTATAGCGACTTAAACGCTTAATAACATTCCTTTTTGATATTAACTCGAAGGCGTATTATTTTCTTTCCATTTTATAACAACCTGAAGATACTCCTTGCTTGGTTATAATCATTCTTTTTGTTAACTATATAAAAAGATGGCAGTGAAGTTTCCCTCGTTACATATATACTTTATCCTTTAGTTGACTGATTGACTATACTTCAAGGGAATTATTTCCGAAAAATCTGTCATCTTTTAAAGATGATCTTATCACCGTAGCATAACACCTTATACTAGGAGAAAAGCTTGAGTGCCCCAATAACTCGAGACTTTATGTTGGCTGAAAGTTGGAGCATGCCATGGAGGCGAGCAAAAATCGTCACGTTTTAACACCATGACATGATAAAAGATATGCGTTAATAGTAGGGAATATATACGTGATATGGTCGTCCCTTTTCCTGTATTAGCTTATTACTTTACGTCATCTGAGGACCGGGTAGCCCGAAACATCTGTCGAGAGAAATACATCAAAAGTTCCTGTTTTGAGAGCGCGTTTACATAAATGTTTGGCAGAGCCATCTTTAGAAATTTGTATGGGTGTAGTGTTTGTCCATATCATCATCGGTATATCTAACCCCTCCCTTATTTGGCTTCCTGATTTGAATAAATCTAGGTTTTATGTATTTAATATCTATTTACCTGTTAATGATGGTTGATTCGTAGCTAGGTCTGGAATATTGGACAGAGTCCTTTCACACAGGTTTTTTGTCTTTGATAAGTGTTATATTTATACATGACCTGCGTAAATTTATGTCCAGTTTTAAGGCAAAATATATTTTTACTTAAATTAATTATAACTATATCGTATAACTTGTCACAGAAAAGTTTCAAACATGCTCAACAATTTACCAATATTTTTATCTCCAAAAGGGAAAATATTGCTAACAACAACAATGAACTTTATCCATTTTTACATTTTGTGTTAACATTTTACCAAAATTGAGTAAGAAATAAGTTTACAACTGCACTTGAAAAACTGAAACTGAAAATCTAAATATATTGTAAAAAAACGTAGGTGGTTACTCATTTATAGCATAATACTGTATGTCCTCATTCATTTTCCCATGGACGTCCGTTGAAGGTGGTGCATCTGCAGGTATACCTTACAGGTGCTTTCTTGATTTTGTTTTTATATTGTAGATAACTTGCGTCCCAATTAAAGTTTACAGTCAGTTCTAGATCATTATATTTGTCTTGTTAACCTTTCGCGTCAACCTTAAGTTCCTATGATTATATTTAATAAAAGTATGATGTTATCTGTGTTGCAGAATGCGGTCATCGATTTATACTTCTTCCCGATTATCCCTACTGTTTTGCTTTCTTGTTACTGTTGCTGCTTCTCTTCCTACTAAGTATCATGTCACTTGGTTTTCTCCTTATGTCTTTTGTCACGATATCAGTGAAAGAGTCTGGTGGTTAAATAACGTCTTTTACAATAGAAAGGGTTACCATATACCAGATCGACACAGAAACATCGCGGTGGTTTACACATATGTAGCAGGAAACGCTTATATCTTTTTCGGACACCTGGTTTAGCGTGTTGTATTGAAGTTCGTGATGTTTCCTATTTAGTTAAATAATTCTATTTTTGTTGTGTTTTTCTGGGTGCGTTCACGGTTTTTTTGTTTGTCCAAACCCATTGAACCCACTGACTTATGTCTTTTGAATACCGTTTTGATCTTTTCTATTTACCACCTTTTGAAATATGTCACATATAATATGATGTCATTTAAATACTCTCTGTATACAGTGTTTGCCGGAAATTTTGTCATTCAAAAAAAACAAATTTAAAAAACTCTGGAGGGGAGGGGGTTGGGGGTAACGGCCATGCATGAGCAAACATTCTGAATAATGAAAAAAAAACGGTGTCTATTAAAATCACGTAGTGTTGTTATGAAAGCAATGCATATCTAGTCAATCTGCCTTTTTTTAAATTTCCGCATACTTTCTTAAATATTAAATACACGTACTACTTAATATGCCTTCGATTCTAGGTCACAGGAATGTGCACCAACTCACGATCACGTATCTATATTTAGCATTGCGTTTACCTTTCAGTCTTTAAAGGGGTTAAGAGAGTTCAAAATTATCAAAGAATGAGTCATGATTAATTAACTTTCAAATATTGAAGTTATAAAAATGATAGTATCTAATCAGTTAAATGATCTAAACTTATTTAACAGGTTCAAAATTGAAGGAAGTTCTTTTGTTTTTATTGTGTGCACGCGCTGATAATGGAACTTCAAGGTTTATTTGCTCTGGGAGTCGGCCTGTTATTTCTGGCAGATCTTGCTGACAATGAACTTGCTCTTGTCCATTCGAGTTCAAATACCAATAATTGAACAGCATGGTTAATCAAGCAAACGGGACACTTACCCTCCAACTAAACCCTCTGGGATAAGGGTGTCAGTTGTTAAACAAAGAAATGAGACACTAACCTTCCAACTTAACCCAAAGGCGATGAGTGTAGCACAATACATTTCAGATGCTTATCAAATTCACAATGCAGATTATTACAATTTTTTGTTTTTTTACATCCGTCCGTCCGTCTATTGATAATATTAAGTTTTATATACATGTATGTTAAAACACCTTTACTGATGAGGACTGGTCTGTCCAAAACACGTGTCCAGAGGAATACGTTTATATTACCTATTTTGACTACGCGCATATCTAAAACGTTGGCGAGACTAGTTTAAAGTATTGTTGGGGTGTGGCTTTTTTCCTTCGTTACTAATCGAAATTTGTTCACCCCTCCCCTTTGGCTTCAGAGCTGACCATACTAAATTTTCCGAAATAACTATCGAGACAATTTTATTCTGACTACGAATACATATCGCTTGATTCTTGGTCATTTCCACTCAATGCAGAATCTCGTTTGAACATTTTAATTGTATATCTATGCTGCTCGGACATCTGTTTTAATTTCTGGCTTGTGGCAGGTCGCGCTTTCTCCAAAGATTGCATTGCCTTTTTATATTGATATATAAGAATGAATGTGTTACTTTTATCTTGGACAAGAAAGGCTAATATTGTACTTTGCAAAGTGTTACTCCATATTTCCAAATTGATAACAATTCAATGCATACTACATTTTCTCTATTTCTTGCGTTTATGAAAAAAATAATTTTTTTTTAAATGCGGTGACAAATTAAAGTATTTGTAATCCTTTCAACCTGTAAGAGTTAATTTCCCCGTGATTGTTATCATTACATGTACAGTTCTTTTGGCATTTGCGATGTATGTTGTAGCATGCGATCTTTTGCACCGTTACAATTAAGTATATGTAAGGTCATGACGGAAGTTGTGTATAAAAGACCAATTATTCAGCAGTAAGTATGAAAATTGATGCGCATGCGGAAATATTCAGTTCAAATTCCAGTGCAAATCAACACCTGAATATGTAAACTGCAAGTCATTTAAAAAAAAAATGACAATTGAATACTTATGTGTTTTCCCCGGTTTATTATGTATGATTGTAATATCTCAATGTGTTTCACAGGTCAACGGCATATGAAAGGTTCTTAAAATGAACAGTAAGATGTATGTTGTAACATGCGATCTTTTGCACCGTTACAATTAAGTACATGTAAGGCCATGGCGGAAGTTATGTATAAAAGACCCATTATTCAGCAGAATGTATGAAAATTAATGCGCATGCGGAAATATTCCGTTCACATTCCAGAGCAAATCCACACCTGATAATGTAATGGCAAGTCAATTTTTTAAAAAATTAAAATTGAATACCCATGTGTTTTCCCCGGTTTATTATTCATGATTGTAATATCTCAATGAGTTTAACAGGTCAACGGCATATGTAAGGTTCTTAAAAATTAACAGTAATGGTTTTTTTTCAATCATGATTGTTCCATTAAGATAGATTTGTTTTGTCATGTTTTGCACGATAACATATTTAAGTAGTAAAACCAAGACGATATTCTGAAGCTATTTGTCCATGGACATGGGTTAACAAAAGTAAAACGTGGGACGCACACAGAAAACATCACGAAATTCTATTAAAAAGACTAGAAGCAAAATAAGGTGTTCGTGATGCTCCCGTGTATGGTAACCATTTCAAGTGTTATCATACGAATGTGTCACTTATAAAGGGACGAAAGAGCAAAGGAAAAAACATTAACAGGATAGGAATAGAAGCAGCAAAGAAAATTCAACCTTTATTGTAATTATTCTTTTCACTTCAATTATAGATTAAGAAATGTGTTCATACAAAATCATATTGTGTCAACTTTGATAACGATATTGACATACAAGCATTTGTTATATTGATAAATTAAGAAAAAGTAGAAATATAGATGCATTAAGTAGTGAAAATCATATTGTACACTCGGTACTTTGTATATCAAAATATCATTAACAAGATAGGGGACGCTTAGCTGGCGGTCCCGTTCAAGGGATTTTTAACCCCCTGTCACAATAAAGATCCCCATGTAAAGTGTGATAGAAGAGTAGGCGGAAACGTCGTTGCATGGGCTCATCCTTCTTCCTGACCTATCCCTATTATTTTCATTTCCCGTTCCTGTCGCCGCTTCTCTTCCTGTCCTATTTTTTGGTTTTTCTAATTTGGTCTTTTGTCACAATATCGGTGAAAGATTCTGGACATGACGTTATAGCCCTTATCAATCAAAGAAACAAACAAACAATCAATTTACCTGAACTGTAAAAAAAACAACAAAAAACAAAAAACAAAACAAACAAACAAAATATTTAACAACGTGTTATTTGTATACAAAGACGTTAACTGAGATTGACTAACCATCTGTTCCTGTTTAGGAGGCCGAATCTAATTTAGTTGCCAGAAATCTGCAATAGAGAATTTCATTTCCTTAACAGACAATGTTAAGAGAC
>JAUMGZ010175928.1:0-14458 GCA_032359645.1 Pododesmus macrochisma | reverse complement strand
CACGACCATTGCGTATATTCCGTAAATGACCAATCTGGTCAAACATTAACACGTCATCCTGAAGTAGCCTATCTAGTATAGGATCTAAATCAACAAGTCTTGTCTTTAAAAACGTGTAATTCTGCTTCAGTCGACTTTGCTCCGTTTCATACATCTTGTCTCATTTTCTTTTTGAAAATAATAAAAATTTCCAACGCGCCCGATAAAGACCTGTATATTTAACAATTAACAATCTATTGTATTATTTGATCAAAACAATGACCTTATTTCTGCTACTGTTTTGCAATACACCGTGATATGGCTGGTATAACAATTGAAGCATGCAATGTCATTTAATAGTGTCTTTGATGGTATTATTTTAAGATCATTGCGTTGATCAGATATCAAGCCCGGTACACTATACTCTATTTGTACACCCCTTGTTTGAACCTAATAACACGCGAACGTATTTCTTTAATATTAAATTTTAAAAAGGTTAACTAACATAAATGATAGTCAAACAATACTGCAATGAACGAAAAATGAACTAGAAGGGCAGTATGTATTTTTGATACTTAATTATATATCAATACTTACTTTTTTTTTGAAAATAATACCATCGACATGATTTGCAATGTCTGAAATTGTGTCATCATGTATAGTTGTTTGTTTATTGGAGTTTAGGGTACCTTAACTTTTGATTAAGTCATATCGAGACAGTGTCTGCTTGCGACACTGCGCACTTTATAGTGCTGTCTCACTGAAATATCACACCGCAGACACATTGACATGATACACCACTCTGTCACATTATCCTGGCAACGAGCCCATACATCCTCCTCCTACCAAGTTATGCTGAGCGCCTAGCAGGGAGCGAGAAGATTGCCTAATTTTAACGTCTTAGATTTTGACACGACGTGGGTTCGATACCACGACCTGGGATTCTAGCACCAGTCTACCTACACGAAGCGAACGCTCTAACCAATTGTCCACCGTGCTGGTCTTGATGTATAACGACACTGTTATATTAAATGATTGTGATGTACAACGACACCGTTCTTCCCTGTGCTCGACACGTTATCGCGATAGGGAGGTTTGAGTGTTTCGACGACCAGGAGAGCTATGCTGGCGGGAACTTGTGTTTCTCGGTAGGGTCACCCAAGTCGGACAGGTTGATGGGTAGTGGCCAGACAAAGATCTGCACGTCCTTCGGAGGGGACGCTAAGCTGGCGGTCCCGTGTACAGGGAGTTATAAACCCATGACACGATAAAGATCCCCATGTAAAGTTCGATAGAAGATTAGGCGGATCATCCTTCTTTCTGACCTATCCCTATTAATTTCATTTTCCGTTCCTGTCGCCGCTTCTCTTTCTGTTCCATCATTTGGTTTTTCTCTTTTGTCACACTATCGGTGAAAGATTCTGGACCTGACGTTTAGCCCTAATCAATCAAACAAACTACACCGTTATATTGAATGAATGTGAAGAAGTAAACTAAGACTAAAAACTATATACCTTGTATGTTAGTATAACTTTAAACTTTGACCCTTATATTTGTACTTACCATAACTGTAAACTTTGACCTAATGCTAAGTTCTGGCTGTCACATTAAATACTTTATTTAAGACTGTTATACCAATTATGTAACGGATCACGCTTCGTGACCTGAGGTGAATTTGTTAGGCCAATTAAAAGAAAGTGATTCTTAATTGTCTTATAGCGGAATTTCAAATAAAAATGCATAAAAACAAGAAGAGTAGAATCAACAGAATAAGACATTGACAAACCGGCAATAGCCGCATCAAAATAAAACAATTCAGCACCAGGGTAAGGAGAAACAAATTGACGTTACAACAATCCTCAAGACTAGTTATGCTTAAAAGGTTTATGAGATTCCAACTTTTCTACTTGACCTAAAAAGGTGGGATCTTAAAATCAATAAAAAGATTGTGTAATCTAAATGTGCGGGACAAGGTTACCTCATACAGAATATTTGTTTCATCCCGTTATAGATATTATTTTTTAAAGGTGACCTGTGTGTCTATACTTCGAGTTGTCTTTCTTTTATGTGCTAGACACCTTATCGTGTAAGGGAGGTTTGAGAATCTCGATGACCGTGAGAGCTATGCTGGCGGGAACTTGTGTTTATGGTAGGGTAATTCAAGTCCGGCAGGTTGAATGGTAGGTCCAGACAAAGATTTGAACGTCCTTCGGAGGGGGCCCTAAGCTGGCGGTCCGGTTTTAAGAGATTTTAAACCCCTTGGCACGATAAAGATCCCATGTAAAGTTCAATAGAAGAGAAGGCTGAAACGCCGTTGCATGGGCTCAACCTTCTTTCTGAACTATCTCTATTACTTTCATTCCCCGTTCCTGTCGTCGCTTCTCTTCCTGTCGTTTTCTACTTTGGTCTTTTGTCACGATATCGGTGAAGAACTCTGGAAGTGACCATAAGCCCTAATTAAGCAAAGACTTCCATCTGGTTTTGTGCTGGGTGACCGTAGGGATAACTTGTCTTGAGGATTGTTGTGATGTCAATTTGTTTTCTTTTATTATGGTGCTGAATTGCTTTGTTACGGCTATTGTTGATTTGTTAATGTCTATCGTTCTGTTTCTGTTCTTCAACCTGTTTTTCAATCAAATTAAAATCGCGATAAAAATTATGAAAGAGGAATACGTCCAATTCATATGTAAGCACAAAATTCAAAATATCAAAAAGTTTGTCGACAGGTCGTAAAAAGTAATTTGTTAATGTTAATTCATTGAGTTAGTGTGATAACCTGTCTTATAGTTTAGGATGTGCAACATCTGAACGAACAAGGAAAACGCCAACAAACAGTAAAATAATAACGCATAAAATCACATTACAGAAATATTTAATGATATAATTTTTTTTTTCAATGATAGCTTCCACCACGATTGGACGTATACGACGAATTGAATGGTGCAGTTACAATGATTAATGAGATTCCAACCTATCTTCTTCAATCGGAACATTTGAAAATACATCTTTTTACATTTAGTCATTGACACAACAAGTAAACAACACAAGAGTGACAATACAACATATAACATTAATGAAACACGAGTTAGCAACATCTATGACAAATTAGACTGAATGGATTGCGGATAATCATGTCCAGGCTAAGGAACCGTCAACAAGCAGAGTATTGGCTCTGTTTTCTTATAAATATCATATTTATTGGAGGCATGTGTCAGATTGCTTTTATGTATTCATCCAATTGGCAGAACAATATGCTTTTTATAACACAACCAGATAAAACATAGAACATGAATAAGACCCAGTCAAGCAAAGGCCAATGTTAAATAAAAGTACTGATTTTGTTTTGAACGGAAATATTGATCGCCAAGGAGCATATCTTTAGAATATTTTGGGGTAAATTAACGCGTATAATACGTTCATGAAATGGTCATTAGTGTTTTTTGCTCGTCATTTAATATGTTGTTTCTTCTTTTCGTTTAAAACAGCTGAATATGAAATCTGTCAAAAAAAGAAATAACCCAAACTATAAAACATAAAATATAATAATAAAATAAAATGAATAATATCTAAAAATACTAACATACCGGTAGTATGGAGTCTAGAATTCCAAAGGAATTACCATTCGTTCCTTTGAAGTTCTTTGGTACTTTATGCAATTGATCACGATCTATAGACTTTCTGGTAGTTTAAAAAGTGTTGACATGACATTATCCACACGAATTTTGTGGTCATAATGTTTAGAGTCTTTGGAAGGACATCGAGTGTTCCTTTGTACAGTGTGATTTTCTTGTAGGAGGAGACCCGTCCGACGTTTTTTTATTCCAGTTCCAGATAATACATAGGGATTTTAACAACTATCCCCCGTTTGGCTTCTTAGATTTGATTTAACGAGGTTCCATTCTAAATTCATAGAATAATATTCGCTCAAGTATTCCAGGTCTAGCTACGAAGCAACCGTAATCAATGTACACTTTAGCTATAACTGGAGTTTGGGACGAGGGTATCTCACAAGGAGTTTTGTTCTTAACTCTTTTAGATATTGTATTTATTGGTGGACTATTTCAGTTGGCATTTTTGTATTTATCAATATTATGACATTTTTTAGTCAATGAATACGCGGGCATTTGTCATACAACCTTGATGCGATTCATTGTGGATGTAATTTTCACTCCTCCTGTAACTAATAAATTCATTCAGTAAAACCTTGATGATATAAAATCATATTGGAATGTTATCTCTGTTGAAGAGGACTTAATCGTAAAAAACCAAACTGTGCGATTAATTTCAGGAGCATCTATGACCTCGACCGTTTTAGCCGTGCGATTAATTTCAGGAGCATCTATGACCTCGACCATTTTGGCCGGGTTGCAAAAATGTACATCGGGTAATAGTGAGGTGAAAGACAGGAGACGTTTTGGCGACGAGTAAAATGTACTTAATTTTACTCCCATTGGTGTCGTCTGTTTGAGTTAAAACATATGGGGAAAGGGGCATATCGTTTTGGTGCTCCGGTAGAATAATTTCCTCAAGACTTTATTCTAATGTTTAAATAAATGTGAACTTTTCATTGCCGCAAATTTCTACAGTTTTGGATTAAGTTAAAACGTGTTCGTTGAATCATGGAATGGAGATTAGCTAATTGGTATTTTGGCATTCTGTTCTGGAACTGTTCCAAGAGTTATTGCCCTTCTTACGTGTTTTGTTTTTAAATGTGCAATTGTACATTTTTGATTAACTTTTATATATTTTAAATCAACAGATAATCAAGAATATTGATAACATTATATTTTCACCTATGTTTTAAGGAAGAATGGCAGCTTATGGCATGTATAAATGGACAACTTACCACGACTTAAAGGCATCTAAAATTTTACATGGTCACAAAGGGTAGAGGCCAGTAAAGGCCAGAACACCCTACTACGGGGACGCTAAGAATAATGTATAGTGATTTTATCACACCCAACGGATTCTCATGTAATCCTTGACAGAATAGTTGGCAGACATACCGTTACATGGGTTCATAATTCTTTCTGAACTATCCCTATTGCTTTGATTTCCCGTTCCCATCGCTGCTTCTTTTCATGTCATGTTGTTTAATTTTCTCCTTGGTCTTTTGTCAAGATTTAGTGAAATACTCCGGAAAAGAAGTTAAATCCAAGAAAACAAACAAATGAATAAAGATATCTGAATTCGTGTCATAGATATCTGAATACCTACTAAAGATGACTTCATTACGAATGCAGATATTTTCATTACACCTTTCATCATTTCAAATGTCAATACCATATTTTTGTTTAAAATCAAGACGAAGATATCTGCGTTCGGAATTGAGATAACGTAATTCGTTCTCATCACACACCTATTTTGATTTGAGTATAGCTATATAGATTTCATCATTTCAAATACAAAACAGTTAATATCTGCATTCAGAATTAAGATGTCTCTATTCCGAAATAATATATTTTAATTAAGAATGTAGGTATCTTAATTAGGAATGTAAATATCTCAATTAACTATGTGATACTTCTCTTTATATGAAATAAAAATACGGATATTTACAGTCCGAAAGAGAAAAATAAAATTGTGAAAACAATATTTACATTAATGAAATGATTTCGCTTGTCATATGTAGTCATAGTTTTTAAGCACACATATCTTAGTGCTGAACAAATTCATTGTTAGAAAAAACTGTATAACTTATTATTTTTTTTTTAACATTTAATAGAAATTGGTTTAAACAAAGTTTATATTTTGCATATCATGAAACGGGCAGTGGACCATGACTAAGGAACCATTACGTATTTTAACTACAATGTATTTCTATATTTATATTCAATGTATTTAAAATAATGTCGCAAAGCCATTTTCGAATAATGTGGATAACATTTTAACCACAGTTTATTTTCTCTAATATATGAAGGATATGCGCTAAATCAGATTATGTGTGTTTTATATAAATGGGTGAATGAATGACAATTACAGGAAGAGGAAGATATAAGAACCCATTATATATGACGAATTTGTATGTAAAAAATGCTTATCACAACCATGATCTTCAGACAGCAGTAACCGAAGAGGTTGTTAGTAAACAAGAAACAATCAATAAAAGAATTGAAATTGTGTACGGAGTTCTGGACTAGGTTTTTAAAATATTGTGTTTGTTTATGTTGAACGATAGAAAGAGGGTGCCGTTTCGAGAGGTTGTCGGTAGAGTACTTATATTTAGGCGACACATTCCTTATGCAGAGATTTGAATTTAAGAATGGTAACATGTGCATCTGAAGGAAAAGAAAAACGCCAAAAATGCCTAATAACTTTGTACAACAAGAACGTGAATGGGTCCGAAATTATCCGCAAGTAACATATTGACCTTTTAAGGGAACAGACTAATCAGAAAAAAAAACAATTTCCTATGTATAGGGTCACTCAAGAGTGCGTTAAGTCACAAAAAGTATTCACGAAATAACGCAAAAAATACTTAGCTGAATTACAACAGTATGAATAGGATCAACAGAACGAGAGACATTGACAAACAAACAATAACTGCGTCAAACAATGAAGCACTGGAATGTAATTAATTAAATTGACATCACAACAAACATCACGACTAGTAATCCATGCGGACCGACATACAATATGTAACTTGACAAACAAAACTGCACAGGTTAGCATTTACATTGGCAATTTAAAACAGAAATGATTCGATTATAGTTAGGTGGGGTGGAGTCTAGTGTGTTTGGTCGATTGAGGTACGGCTAAACTTCCTGGCCTTCTTTGATTGGCTGACGGAGAAACATTAAAATGAAAAAGTAAAATTTTTTCATTTGTGGTTTGAAAAAAAACATGTTTGTTTATGTTTTCTTTTATTTTAGTATTTCCCCCACTTTTAATGTTTTTGGTTGTGACAGGCTTGTTTGTCCTCGATTTATGAGAGTATTGGTGATTGATTGACCGTATCTTTTTTTCATACACACGGCTCCTACATCTGAGGAGAAATAACTGATGGCCTAAGAAAAATCGTTATTTGAAGGTATGGGTTGATATCAAATTTACAGCATTAATATTCTCTACAGAGTTGTTACAAAGAATTATATAGCGATTGATCCCTATAGAGTTGTAAATAGGTCTGAGTGAACTGTAAATAGACTGCATTGCAAAAAGTTATTTATAGATTATTTAAATATAGAATCTGGAACTTTCTGTTAATTTTCCGGAAACCAACCAATGTTATCTTGTACTGCATTGCACAACACATTGTAATATTTACAAACTGGTAAAAGGTTAATGATTTTTCATCTCATTTCATTTTGACATCTTTTCGCAACGAAATGGATAACTCTATTCTCAACAGTTACTACGAAAACCGGGTAAAAATGGTGAAATCGGAAACCAGCAGAGCTGTCCAAACAGTAATTCCTGTGGTTCATGACATATTAAGGTATGTGAACCAAAGAGATGAAAGATTCAAAATACAACCATTAAATGTTGGTAGTTATTACAATCATTTGAAAGTTTCTCAGCCTGATGAATTTGACTTCAGTGTGGTTATGGACATTGGGAAATTGGAATGGACGAATGACGGAAACAATCGATACTATGGATTTGACGCGAACAAACAAGTCACAGCGACAAGTTATGCACTACCGAGTCCACCAGAAGGGAAGCACTTCATTGCAATATCGTCGATAATCAAACTGTGGGAAAGAGAAGGCTTGAACACTGGTACACGATGTTTGACCTTCGGAAATGACATAGTTCCAATAAAAGTAAAACGACATTTTAAGTCGTTAGTAGGTGAGGCCGTCAAGCAACCTAAGTTCCGTGATACTGTTTCATCATCGAGATTGACCGATTCGCCTGCAACGAAGTTGACGATCAAGGTATCTGGTATTGATTTTCCAATTAGTGTTGATTTGTGTCCAATTATTGAAGCACAACTCGAGTTTAGATATGATTGGCCAAGGAGATGGATACAATGGCCCCATGCAGAAAAAATAACCTCAATACGGAATATTGGCTGCAATGCAATTGCCAAGGACCCTTTTTATTGGACTATATCTTTTGCAACTTGTGAGAAAGCCCTCCTGGAAAAAATCGATATCAATGGAACTTACAGAAAGAAATCGTTGAGAATAATGAAAAAATTGAGAGAAGATGTATGGTGCCCAAAACATATTAAGCAGGAAATGACATCTTATCATTTGATGAACAACTTTTTTTGGGAGTGTGAGGATCACCCTCACGATATTAAATGGCACCCAGATCTTTTGAGTCAACGCGTCAGAAGCATGACTGTCAGATTACTTGGTTATCTTCAGCGTGAAAACCTGCCACAGTATTTCAACTCTAAAGTTAATCTTCTGGCATCAAAGGACAAAGAGGTTATTCGCAAGGTCAGCCAAAATATTCAAGACTTTTTGAATGACCCTCTCGCCAGTTTTTAGAAATATTGTTAGACTTATAAACAGTGTTGAGCGTACATTTGTTGGCATTCCGAGAACCGTGGTTGGTTTCGGTTTCAGTTTGTTTGCTGCTGACTATTTTATACCTTCTTGTGTTGCTGTGTTACTCCAAAATGCTTGTTACAGACTGCTTAGTGTACTTATATATGACAACTATTATACAATCATTGGGAATAATTCTTGACCACTGTGTCCTTTGTGCTTGCATTGTAGCATTGTGTGTGTGCATGGTATTTCCTTGGTAGTAATCATGTCACTAGTTTTATCTTGAGCTTGACGTCATTTGACTTTAATTACACACTTATGATGAACACAAACGTATTGTATAATTATATTACTGATTTTACCTTGTTTAACTTTAAACACATGCTTGCCTCTATCTAAAAATGCCCTTGAATTTGTATATATATACATATATATATATAATTTGAACTAGTATTACCTCCCCAGCAGAACCTCCTTAGTATACCTTAATAAAACTCTCATCTTTTAAGGAATTTTCAGTCTGTTTATAAATATGTCTTTTTTTAAAAAAAAAAACTGCTTCGTAGAAAAAGTGGTTCATATCTTGTGCTATCTTCAGCATGAAAACCTATCACAGTATTTCAACTTAAAAGTTACATCACTTCAGGATTTTTGACTGTTAATAAAAATATTTCATTTGTGAAAAAGATGCTGCTTTGTAGAAAAAGGGGTTCATATCTTTTGCCATCTTCAGCATGAAAACCTATCACAGTATTTCAATTCAATCTTAAGTCCACTTTCTGTCACCAAAGGACAGATTTTTTTTGCAAGAACAGCCAAAATGTTTTAAAAAAAATAATCGCCAAATGATTCTCTTGCCAGTTTTCAGAAATATAATTCGACATAGAAACACTTTCATATGTACTTGCAAGAACATTCAAAGAACCGTAGTTAGTTTCGGTTTCAGTTTATTAAACCAACAGTATCGCATTGTATGTGTTATCTTAATATCTTAGATTATGTTCAAAATATTATTTGTGAATAGTGCCCTTGGATACAATATACTAAACTAATGTTGATAAACAAGGAATGAGTTTACGTATTACTGTATGTAAATATATACATGTTTGTCATTTTTTCTATATACCCTGAGTTTGTACATTTCTTGTAATACACAATAGTTCCTGAGCATACCCTCCTCATAAATAGTGTGTAGCCACATCGGTCATTGAATATTTAATTAGCTCACCCATGTATTACTTAACAAAAACCCAAAGACGTTCTTTGTAAAAGGCATTCCAAAGTTTTTAATATATGTATTTTCTACTTTCTGAAAAAAGTGTACCGTCATGTACCCGGCCAATGTTTATTTATTTGATTTTACATTTATGGCAAGCTATCGTGGACAACAATAGGGATTTTCTAATATTAATAATTCATTTATTAATATTAAGAATTCATTTATATATATTTATTAATAAATTTTTAGTATTAATAAATGATTTTTTAATATAAATAAATGATTTTTTAATATTAGTAAATGGCAGCATTTATTAATATTAAAAATTCATTTATTAATATCAAAAATTCATTTTTTAATATTTAAAAAAACATTTATTAATGTTCATAAATGAATTCTTATATTAATAATTGCCGCCATTTAGTAATATTAAAAAATCATTTATTAATATTAAAAAATCATTTATTAATAAATCAGCGCCATCTACAAAAGAACGGCAAAAATGATTGCTCTCCTGACAAAATAACAGATATTATAACGCAGCTCTACAGGGTTGCACAAGAGGCTAGCAATGCCCTTACTGAAAGCGTTTTTGAAATATTATTATTTACACAACTGCAGATTTTCAGTTAAGTGTCTGTTCAAGCGACACTGACACCAACATATTTGGGTGCAACATGCAAGCCACCACGTACTTCTACTTTCACTTTCGGTATCGCAATCGAGTGCTTGTAACAGATTATACACTTCGTCGCTATTATTTGCAGTAACAGCGGTTTCAATTTTTTGTCAGCAAACGACATAAAGCATTTTAATGGCCACCATCTCCCATTTTTTGAAAATTGCTAGGCCGACGTCCTTTAAGGCAGAGATACCTAGCCCGACTCTAGCTCTAGGAATGAAAATTCCCGTGCACAAACGGGAACAGCTCTTGTCAGTTAAATTCACAAAGTTATTTATAGGTATTTTTTAATATTAAAAAAAGAATAACTAATATTATTTAATAGCAGTGTTTATTAATATTTATCAAAAAATTATTTATATTAATTAATAAATTATAAATATTAATAAATGAATTATTAATATTAAAAAAGGAATTATCAATATTAATATAGGAATTATTTATTTTAAAAAAGGAATTATTAATATTTAAAAAGGAATTTTTAATATTAAAAATGCCATGCACTTTATAATTATCAATAAGTCATTTTTTAATATTAATAATTCATTTTTGAATATTAATAAATCATTTTTTTTAATTAATAATTCATTTTTTAATATTAATAATTCATATTTAATATTAGAGAATGATTTTCTAATATAACAAAATGTGCCAAGAAATTATTAATATTATTAAATGCTTTTTAATATTAATAAATGATTTATAAATATTAAAAAAGAATTATAAATATTAATAAATGAATTATAAATATTAGAAAATCCTCTATTTTGTCCACGATGGCTTGTCATACTTTCAATTGGAATGGACCAGATACTAGGCGTGTTGTGCGTCTCACTGTACGAGGATCATAGCTTCGTTTAAGGAATTTTCTGAAAAGTTTAGTAGCAACAGAAGATACGTCAAGGTTGTTTTGAATCTTCCTAAGTTTGTGAACAAGATCTCCATAAAATGAGGGTTGTAAAATGCCTCTAGTTACAGGCTGTTAACTACTAATCTGACTTTTTTCAAAAGAATCGCCGGATATCTTCTATAAAACTTGCCAACTGTTTTATGTAGTTTATGATATAGTTACCGCTGTGAAATAAGCTTGGTGGTAAAGTCAATATTACGAGAATGAAAGCCATTAACATCTGAACAAGTTCGAGCATAACGAAGTTTTTGAGAAATATAAATGCCGTATGATGGAAGTCGTTGAATATCTTTTTCAAGCCATGAGTAATTTACAATTTAAAATCCAATATCATCTCTTTTATCGTAGATTTTAGTATGACCTGTTCTGTTAACAAAATTATTGTCAAAGTCTAAACATTGCGAATAATTATAATATTGGTTAGCCTTGATAAGACTTAGTTCTTTAGGAGATATAAATTTAATACATTTAGAAGCATCGGAGCTATCTAAATTCAGTATGTCATCAAGATATCTGGAGGTTCTATAAAAATATTAATAAAGTCAGTTTTATTCACCTTTTGTAGCTTAATCATACAGTGTAAAATCTATGTTCGTAACAATACAAGAAGAGATCTGCTTCAAGAGGGCTTCAATTCGTTTCAATTGGTATGCCAACAGCCTGCCTGTGAATTGTGTCGCTAAAACGAACAAATATAGTATCTAGTAAAAAGCATAATGCAGGTTCACATTTAATAAGACTTATCATTTTTACTAGAAAAAAAATCTCATACGAGAATTAGTAGCTAATTATGTTTTCCCCTCTCTTTTAAAGGCCCATCTGTTCAGTATTGCAATTTATCCTTGATAAAGTCATGTGGTAAAGTAGTATACAATGTAGAAAAGTCAAACCTACTTATTTCCTTGAATTTATAGTTCAATAAATGAAGTTTGTCAAGAATAGCGCCAGCATTTTTAATAGACCAAAAATAATTTACCCCTGTATTAGCGAAAACAGAGTTACAGTACTAAACACTTTGCCCTTTATATGTGTTAGTGCATAAGTGAGGTGCTAAGAAATACTAGTAGTTGTACAATTTCTAGACTTTGCAATAAAACGGAATTTAAAAGAATTTTTATGCAATTTGGGGAGCCAGTACAGAGTAGAAACATCGTTTTTCGTAATATTGGTATGGAAAGTTCTATTATAATCAAGACGCTTAGTTAGGGTGTAAAATACACTATGAAACACATACATATATCTGTATTTAATTAATTGATTTTCGCATTATGACTACAATATATACATTTATTGACAAAATATAGACACATGTATCTGTATTGAAAATAGATTATCTGTATTATTAATAGAAAAATCTGCAATTGAAACTTAATGAACGCAATCACACATGTGCATATATCCGCACTCAGTATCCCTTCGAAAAAACCAAATCAAGCATGCGCAATGATATTAGAAAAAAATCTTTAAAAAACTTATAACAATTACTCAAAATAACAACTCCCTAAAAATATCTCAAATCAAAAATCGGGAGCTTGTATGCACATCTACATCATATACTCTAACATCCAACAAAGTTTGGTGAAATTTCTTCATCCGTCTAGGAGGACTTCTTATGACAAGAGTTGATTCTCAAAAAAAACCATTCTTCATACATACCAATTAGTTTGACAAAAACTTCAAAACTGGCAAGTTGCTACAAAAACCCATTTAATATGTTTAAATAAGACTCTAAAAGAAAAGTGCGTACCAAATATATAGAAAAGAAAAAAATATTTATAAGAAAGTTATAGCGTTTTAACATTTTCTAAAAATTACCAATTTGTTTTGACAATGTTGGCTGTTTTTCCCAAAAAGTTTCGCAAATCAATAAAAACCGAAACTGGTATGTACAACTACATCATACACTCTAACCAAGTTTTGTTTAAATTCCTTCATTCATCTAGGAGAAGTTCTTCTGACAAGGGTTATTTCTCAAAAACCCTGTTCTTTAAAGATTTTCCATTTGTTTTACAAAAAAACTTCAAAACCGGCCATTTTCTACAAAAACCCCTTTTAATCAGTTAAATAAGATTCTTAAAGGAAATATTTAGAAGAAAAATTAAGGGTCATACACTCAGACTTCGGTCTGCTTTCAGGAAGTTTTATGGCCGCTATCATGATACAGTTGGGGGATTTGACAAGTCTGTTTCTGATATAATTACAGACATTATCCCTACGCCATAGTTTGATTTCGTACATTTCGGCTTTCGAATTTCGGCAACCCCCTTTATAAATTGTTCGTAAGTAAATTATTCATTCCATCCAAAGTCAGTTATTCCACCAACAGTTAGTCCGTCCGTCTGTCTGTCTTTGGTTATATATATATGTTTTTATTAATATATTTATATAACAAGTAGAATGCACGGCAAAAGGGAGGGGGGGCGTTTACACCTGGTCGTCTCACATAGAAATATAGTCACCCGAAGACTGAGATTGTTTGTTCTCAGCGAGGTTCACCGAACAAACAATCTAAGCTCGCGGGTGAATATATCTACGTCTAACCAACCAATGGTGAATATTTCTTTTTCGCAAATATTTGACATAGTTATCCAAGTAAAAATAAGTAAAAATCAACAACAATACAAGTTGATGAATTTCCCGAACTGGGCCTCTGTAAATGCTCATCAGTGTAGAATTATACATTTATATAAAATAATTCCATTGTTAAATGCTACATGTGCAGATTGTTTCTCCCCAGAAAAAGGCTGATCTATCTGTCCCAGTCAAAACAACTTTCAGCTAGTTAAAGTTCAAATATTTAATGAAAAATTATACTGGAATCAGCAAGAATAGTTCTGTAAAATGATTTGAAATCATACAACCGGCACCTCATATTCGGCACTAAATTGTGTATCCGTGTGTAACGCCAGTAATAATCATTCGTCTGTAAACGTGCCTAAACATTTAAATCTTTCTTCCAGGGTTCATCTTTTGTATATCTGATATTAATATTTACTCTTGTTGATGAGAGAATACAGGGTTTATCTTCGTCTATATTTGATATCTGTATTTGCCCTTGTTGATGAGAGAATAATGAGTTTATCTTTTGTATAACTGATATCTTTATTTGCCCTTGTTGATGAGAGAATAACGGGCGTGAAGTTAGTTCGATATTCGATATTCGATATTCAATATTGAATATCGAATATCAAACAAATGCCAAAAGAGAAGTTGGTTTGATA
>JAUMGZ010175917.1:0-14459 GCA_032359645.1 Pododesmus macrochisma | reverse complement strand
CACAGGGAAGGGCCAGACAAGCACAGGGAAGGGCCAGACAAGCACAAGGAAGGGCCAGTTAAGCACAGGGAAGGGCCAGACAAGCACAGGGAAGGGCCAGTTAAGCACAGGGAAGGGCCAGACAAGCACAGGGAAGGGCCAGTTAAGCACAGGGAAGGGCCAGTTAAGCACAGGGAAGGGCCAGACAAGCACAGGGAAGGGCCAGACAAGCACAGGGAAGGGCCAGACAAGCACAGGGAAGGTCCAGATAAGCACAGGGAAGGGCCAGATAAGCACAGGGAAGAGACAGATAAGCAATAAACAACACAAGCATCAACCAGTATAACAACAAGCTTGTTAAAAGGAAAAAAGCAAAACAAAAATTGAAATTATCAACAGAACTTTTTAATTGTACATTTAACAGTTAAAACAATAATATATACGACTGTTTGACAGCATATGTCTTAATACTAATACATTTAAATTACATGCAGATTGAAATCATAATTATTAATGATAAATATTGGCAATTGATGATGTTTAAGATGACAATGGTATGTAATTATGTCAGCACTCAACATCAAGGAAACCAATAACTGTGTATCACATATATATTAGAATAAAAGACTACATAATTGAGACCTTGATGGAAACATTACCCGCGATAGCACTCAATGTCCTTATTTCATATCATACCAAAAATATTGTATGTCAAGACCTTTGAGGTTTTGATTTATGTGTAGTGGCAAATTTTGTTTTACTATAACAAGATAATTTACTTTATAATTGAAATCTTGCAAAAGCATGTAAGAAGTAACGAATAATTTTTCTAGACTTATATATATATAAAAATATACATTGTTGATTTAAAAAAAATTAAGCTATACAGCAATATTTAAAAGAACCTATTTTTTAGTATAATCAAGAACGTTTGTGTTGAAGATGGTAAGTGTAAAACAACTTCGACACATTTACAGTCATTTAAATACAATTTTGTTCGGGACCACAAATTATACTCAACACATCAGTGATTTTGACACATAAGTAGTCGATTAATCCATGTATAATTTACTAAAAATAATCAGTAGAAAAATCGGGACCAGACGATGTCTTGGACACATATTCTTTTATTCAGTATTAATGTATAAAATATTGGTTTATTTGCTTACTGGTGCTCTCCTTACTGCATATACTTATATCATTATATTTCAAAAACTGTAACTTTTAAAATCCAAAAATCTCAGATTCGCTTGTAGTATTAAAAATAATTCTCAGAAAATAAGCTAAGAGACTTTTGATCACTAGGCAAAGGAAATCTTATTGTCGAAATAATAGCACAACGAAGCCAAACATGTCTCTGCTTAGTATTGCAATATACCTACGCGGTGGCTCAGAGATAGAGCATTCGCCTTGTGATCTGGTAGACACTGGCTGGATTCCAGGCCGGGGTCGCATCAAACCTAAGACGTTAAAATTAGGCAATCTTCTCGCTCCCTGCTAAGTTCTCAGCTTTACTGGGTAAGAGGACTGGTTGGATCGGTGTCAGTATAATGTGACGGAGTGAAGTATCATGTCAGTGTGTCTTAAGCATGATATTTTTGTGAGACAACACCATAAAGCCGCCATCAGTGTGCACTGTCTCAAGCAGACACCATCTTGATATGGTTTAAATATGAGTTAAAGGGATGTTAAACCCCAATGAAACAAAGAAATAATTATCATCACAATATATCATGCGGTTATGTTGGTTAAAAGATGCATTTTGTTCTGCTATTTCACTTGTTTTGATTGATACAAACAATATTTCACTTCTGAATATAAACTAGTTTATGGTTACAGACTTACAAATGAAGTATTGCTGTATATAAGATATTTATAAAGAATTAGGATACAATTCAATACAGTTCAAATGAAGACTGACCAAGACTCATTGTTTTTCATCTTTGTTTGATAATTTGCAAATAAACTTGTTCATTGGCACAATATTCTTTTTAAAGACAGGCAAACCAGTAGAGAATCTAAGGAACTTTGTAGAGTTATTTCCCTTTGAATGTAGTTTCCATTAATCAATTTGAAGTTATAACAACTAAGATTTTAAATTTGTTCTTTCAAAATCCAAGATCTATTCTATATTTCAATGTTCTTGATCTCAGAATAACTTGGTATTTATGTTACAAAATATAAACACTTATTAAAATCTATTTAAGGACTTTTTGATTGACACCAAACTTTAACTATCAATCCCAAAATGTCTACAATATGAATGCCTGATTATCAAGACCTAAAACTGAAAATTATGGTCTATCTTGTGAACTTACTTTTACCAAAATTCATGAAAGTATTTGAATACCAGTAAAATAGGACAAAATCTAACCTAAATAATATCAGATAATTACCAAAAATAGATTCAAAAAGTATGCTATTGTTACTGTGATTATGTGTGATGTTAGGATGTCACATACACATTTTGACTTGTATAATTTGCAAAAATAAGCTTTTTGACAAGTTCGTATGTTATCATTTTGATAATACCTATTCTGTCGTTAAAGTTTAACATCGCTATTTCATGGATGAACACATTAACTTCTGCATTTACTATAAATCTATTAAATAATAGACATTTTTCATGACGGGTCAATGTGGTGGTACCTTATAAAGTCAACAATATGTAAATGAATAAAGTTTAAACAAAGTAAAATGTGAAAATTGACATTTTGTTTTGTTGGCAACATGGATTTAATGCCATGTGCCTAGTCCTTTTTACATAAGAATAACATCATAAAATAACCATGCATGGTTTCAAACAATGAACAATACAGTATAACAATTGCAATGATGCCTTTTTAGGTACCACAGAGATGCAACATCAAAGTTCTTGTCAATTTCTTAAATACAAAAAACAAGATCCTTGTACTGAAACTGAATAATTCAATAAAAATATCACGGAGAAATTGTTAAAACATGATTGGTAATGATGGACATGCATAAATAACGAGACAATGATTATCATAACAATGAAGGATGAACTATTGTTGTATGACAAAATACAATGATGTAGATACGTAACCAATACAAATACAAACTCTGCAGCACCAGGTGCTGTTGCTTTAACAAAGTCCTTCAAAAAAACTTTTCTTTCAAATCATGACAAGCTGCAGAATCTAAACAAGTTAATGTAGACAACTGTAAAATGCAGTGATTGGGAAAGGGAAAACTTCAGTGGGCCATTGGGCCCCATTGCAAAAGATATTTATGGGCCATTGTAGTATCTTCTATTAGAAAACATTAAAATACCATGGGCCATTCTATAATATCATGGGTCATTACCTTCAAGCTATGTATCAAATGGCCCATGGCCCCTGCCTTTCCCAATCACTGAAAATGTAGAGAAAATCATGCATGCAAACTGTGCGACTAGGCTTAATTGCTTAGTCACTGTCCTTTAAACAAATCAAAATACAACATGCTCCAGTACTTAAATAATTCTATGTATTCAAAGAAGCAGTATGCATACAATGTAACATATATAGCAAAAAGCTCACATACAGATCATGTCTCTGACACCTGAAATGCCCTTCACCAGCACATACTACTGATACTAGCTTTTAATGATACTCATTAATTTTATATAACAGAAATATATGAGATTCTTATAATGTCTGGATAAAAATTCTTTCTCAATTCATTGATCTGTTATAGCTTCTTTGGTTATACCACTCTACATTCAGTTCAGTTCATCAGAAAAATATTAATATTTTCCCCAACATTACCAACCAGACATTACGTGGAAAATTATGGAGAACAAAATAATTTCCCACCAACAAATTTGTTTATGTTACAAGAAACATTAATTTTTACCATGGCCTTATTAAACTTAGGGCTATTCCATGGCCAGAATTAACTGTATTGGAGGGGTGGGGGGCACTTTTTCATAGGTCCCAGCACCCATCAAATATTAAAACCGATTTAATATAAGGAAAGGTAGGCAGATGTGGATTTAACTCTACCACCCATAATATATTATACAGGTGCCTCCCACCTCCCCCATGGGGCCACGTGGTTGAAGTCGCTGACTTGTAATCATAAGAGCCTTTCACCTCCTAGGTTCGATTTCCTAGTTTGAGAAAGTTGTCAGTTACTTGCTGTAGGTCGGTGGTTTACCCCGGTTTCCTCCACCAGTAAAACTGGCACGTTTGTAAATGACCTTAGCTGTTGATCGGACAATAAGCCCTTAACACACAAACAAACCCACCTCCCCCATACTATAAATTATGGAATAGTCCATAGCATTTTGTTTCAAGATTAACATAAAATTATCTAACTATTACAGAATTAACCACATGGGAGGCACTTTCTCAGAGGCCCCACCACCAATCAAAATATTTAAACTGCTTTGATATAAGGAATGGTAGATCTTGATTAAACCCCACCAGTGGCCACCGCCCATAACTCAGGTGACTCCCACCCCTCCCATATGGTTAATTCTTGAACAGCATTAAATCAATAACTCCAAATAACTCCTCTTTCACAAACCTTTGCATTGCCTTCTTTAATTTCACAAAATTATTTACTTTCTTTTTATTTCAACCATCAACAGCAGAATCGTAAAGGTTTCTAAACTATATAACTTATGATTGTTATTACTGAAACCTTAAACAAGTAAACAAAACATGTCCGCTATTCAAATGGTGCATCTTTTTGGGGCATTTCCTCTATAAACATGATAAAGGAATTTAAAAATGAAATTTGGGACATGGCATATTTATAATGATTACATGACAACCATGAACCAAACATTTCATTATATACATAAATATGTTTGGCCTATTAAACCCCATTGATTAGCATACAAATTTTAATTTTTACAAATGAAGCACTACAAAAAATGTACCAATTCATATTTAAAATATCACTACTAAAACAATATCACTAATATCACACGAGAGTCACCAGGTACAATGATACATTCAATTAAGGAAATAATTTGATTAAAATTCAGTAAAGCAAGTGTACGGCAAGAATCTGCCCAACTATTCTATTAGCCCATAACATTTTAACTACTTGCTTCTCAAGCCAACTAGTGAAGCCCTTTGAATTTCATTTGAGATGTTAGCATTTTTTTAAGGATAAACTATGAAAACTTATTTATCTTAAAGAAACTGTCTTCAGTTGTTTACTTCTAGCTTGTTTTTCAATTTAAAATAATTTTTGTAAGGAATTAATCCAAACTAAATCAAGTTTTTCATTGCCTATACAGTTTCTTTGGGACCCCTGACGGGTGTTTCAAGATATGTTATTTTATGTTCAACAGGAGCGCCCCAAATGGTACATTTGATAACCATATATCCCGCATATAACTAATTGAAATGGAGTTGAAACCATGTGATACAAGAAGAAGAGGGCCATAACTCAATTAAATAGTCAGATTATAGTGGGTAGCGAGCTTGTCCATGCTTTCGTGGTAATTTACCTTGTCTTGCAGTTAATCAGTCCGTCTGTCCACGTGCCTAATAGTATAAATGTGTCCAGTCGAAAAACTGGTGTATAAATAGTGATTTTTATACTTGATTATTTATCTGTAGAAAGTTTAAAAAAAAAACCTCTGTTTTATCTAGATGTTCTAAAAAATATTAATGATCATTTGTGAAATACTTCAAGACTTTTAACCACATGATTTGTATAATCAAGTACTTCTAATCTTTAAAAGAAGAAAATTCACTGACACTGCATACAAAGTAGATGTTATAGATTTATAAGAAGTGTTTTGATAAAGTTCTCTTTCTGTTTGGAAGCAAATATCTCAATTCACACTTGTAAAATTCAAGTAAGAACTCCACAGAGTTGAAGATACTGGTGAAATAGTTACTGCCTTAGTAAAAAGATAACCAAAATACATGAAGGTGCATGACTGAGGGACCAGACAATAAACTTATATCTAGTCGTGTTTCTCTACAGTGTTTAATATAACTAATTCACTGGCATGCACTTGTTCACTCTGGCTAGGCACTGCAATTGCATCCGATTATGGTGCAGGCCACACAAACAGTATTTGCACTTAACTGTTTCGAGACATTGACTAAAAGCACAGACTAAACCAACTGTTTTTGTGTTGTACTTTGCATCAACACAGACTACAAGGCTAGACCAAGCAAACATGTTTGTATTGAACTGTGTGTAGACTAGTCACTGCAGATCTTTCTGTGTATTAAGAATAAACCTCATCTCTTCTTTCTGTCTTCTATGCAACGGGGACAGAACCATTTTCCTTTCGGTTTTAATTTCAAATTAACACAGCCAAAATGAAACCATTCAATGGGACACTGAAATTTGAAGAAAAAAATATCTTTAGTTATCAACACGATGTTGGTAGCACTAACCTCAAAGTTCAAGGTAAAACAAATAGTGTACATAATTAATCTGGTTTAAAATAAGATTTTATGCTCAATTATATGGTATAAAATAAAGCTTCATTGTACTACACCAATAAGGATTATAGTCCCGTTTCAACTTAAATATTCAACTGTACAAGTTTTAAGGGATTTAAGCACTAAATTCTGGATACTAAATAATTCTGTAACTTTTGTTTGAAAAATATTTCCTTTTAACATGTTTAAAGCTCCTTTATCAAGTTGAGAAATGGTTGATTTTTTTCTTCAGATTTTATACATATTACATATATAACTATAACGTGGCGTTTTTCCAAGACTGTTTTGGTACCATGGTACTGTGGCATTATAATTTTACAGCTTAGGCCTAATTAAAATTTAGTTTGTTTGCCTTTAGCCGATACTCCTACCAAAATTAATCAGCCAGACTGAAAAAATTTAATGGTAATTTTCTGAAATCTTTTTAATGTAAATTGATTGACATGTACAGAGATCCCGATTCCAGGTTTCAAGTTATTCAACTGAATCATTTTCCTTGTCTGACTTTTAGTCAAAAAATCTGACTTGACAAAGCACATGAATATAATATTGTAGACAGAATTCAAGTGCTTTGCTGACTTTTATATCTATTTTCAACTTTTTTTTGGGTTGGTAAACCAGGCATCAAATTCAGAAACTTTCAGCATAAACCATAAGAAACAGGATAAAATGTCTTCCCCAAATACTAAACACAGAATAATGAAAAATACATTTACCTCTAGATTATCACAGCCAATCATTTCACCATAAGAGACTTGATGACATAGACAGTATGTCGGCTCGTTGGGATCCACAGGCATGTCCAGTACGTCTGAAGGATGTGTTATCATAGGCAGTGGTATGATTGTCACTGGAATAACAGGCTCCTCAGCTTCTTGTATACTGCAGAAGAATATCAACATATAAATACACGTACATGGTATAATTGTCAAAGAAACTAGACTCATTCCTCAACTTCTTGTATACTGAAGAGGAAATATCAACATATAATTACATGTACATGGTTTAATTGTCACAGAAACTAGACTCCTTCCTCAACTTCTTGTTTACTGAAGAAGAATATCAACATATAATTATAAAATTACATGTACATGGTATAATTGTCACAGAAACTAGACTCCTTCCCAAGGAGAATATCAACATATAAATACATGGCATCATGGTATAATTGTCAAAAAAACTACTGGCTCTACTATTTATTTGATGGCCTATATTGGGGTTTAACATCCCTTTCAACTCCTGTCTAGGTCATAATGAGACAGTATCTGCTTGTGACAGTGTGCACTGATGACGTCTTTATATTGATGTCTCATTGAAATATCACGCCACAGACACATTGATATGATACCTCACTAAAAAATCACATAATCCTGACACTAAGCCAACCAATGAATCTCCTACCAAGAAGTTTGAGCGTTAGCAGGGAGCAAAAAGACTACAAAATTTAAACGTCTTGGTTTTGACGAGGCCAAGAATCGAAACCCTTGCCTTCCAGCTCAATAAGCACACACTCCCTCACTGAGCTACCACTGTGGTAACAGCTCTATAACTTCCTATATACTTTAAGAAGTATCTGGTTATGAAAGGAAGTCGTATGATTGTCACAGGAACTGCACACCTCAATTTTTAATATACTGAAGGCGAAAGTCAATATATTATTAAGTGTTGTTGTTTGTGCTTGACACAAGCCACTTAGAATGTTCCACCTTCTAAGTGTTTCATGCTATTCAATATTTTTGTACAAAAAGATTTCGAAAACATTGATTATTGTGTTGAAATAATCTATGTGTCAAAACGCTCTTTTAATCTCTATCCTACATAACGTATGTAATTATTTACAATTTAGTGTATAATAAACATGATACAAGGTACTTAAATGATGACCATTGTAAGACATTGAAGCATGTTGATGTTACTGTGGCACAATTACTGTATCTGATTAGACAGACATTAATTTAACAGTACTTTAAATAATAAGCATTTCAAGAATTTTTTATGACTTTATTTTGAATATCTGTCAAATTTCTATTTGTTACATACGCTTGCCCTTTCTTCTTCTTTTTCCTTGGAATTTCATCTTCAAATTTGTCTTTTGTCGGCTTTCTTTTCTTTTCCTTTTCATTTTTATCTGAAACACATAAGATGGTCCATCACAGCACTTACAAATGTAAGGACAGTAACATCTATGCAGTTAATTACTTATATTTTTGTTTGTCTCTAAATTTAAAACATTGAAAATAAATAAATAGTTATTCAGGTGTTTAAAATGTTTAAAATTATTTTTTCTGCCAGACTATTATATACACATTCACATGCCTCGAGTGAGAACACAGTGCTTTCATAACTGAAGTTGCTCATTTGAAGGGATATTGAAGGCGTTTGCCACACCTAAACAGCTGTCATAACTTAATGAGATGCAGTTTTTGTGTGCATGAAACAGTTCACTGGGTAGGCCTGCAAAAGTATAACATGGGACCTTATATCGCGATACAAATGGGATGGTTCAATTGATAATACATTTTACTTCCAAAGGATACGTCAAGGATGTGTTCTGGACTTACAAACAAGAAAGAATCCAAAGGACATGGAGGAAACATGTCATACTTACACAATAAATAAGTTTATCGTTGCAGCTCTCTCATTGGGACAAAATCAAGACTACTGTTTCACTCCTCATACATGTCATAGGAAACAAGTCTCCATAGTTAAAAACAATTTTTTAAAGTCATATTTATAAAGAATTGGGTAATGTAGATTCTAGGTTTACATACTTTTCTTGCCTGTTGATTCCGTTTCAGTATTAGATGTTTGGCTACTGTTCTTTTCCTTTAAATCTGCCTCAAATCTGGCTAAATCTGCATCCAATCTTCGTATGTGTTTATCCACCTTAAAAATGATACATGTATACAATTTCAAGATATTCAGGTTGGTCAACTTTGTGTATTGCAAACAATTTACTATGATGTACAAATTGTATTTGTAACGTTAATTCACTAATGATAAATGGTATGCAAACAAATTAGTTTGGATAATATTCAACATGTTTATCATGTTTATAAGACACTAAGTCTCTAAAGTATGTGCTGAAACCTTTCTACTTAAATAATACACATACTTTGATCACAGGTAGGTACTACTGTGCCGGTCAATTAACAATATATAGATCTAGAGAAAAGTCAAACAATTAATATATAGATCTAGTGCCTGTCAAACAACAATAAATATATAGATCTAGAGAAAAGTCAAACAATTAATATAAAGATCTAGTGCCGGTCAAACAACAATATATAGATCTAGTGCCGGTCAAACAACAATATATATAGATCTAGAGAAAAGTCAAACAACAATATATAGATCTAGTGCCGGTCAAACAACATTATATAGATCTACAGAAAAGTCCTTTTAAACTCCAGTTTTATGTAACTATGCATTCATGTAAATATATATATATATATATATATTAATATTTTGTTTTGTGTGAAGTTGTGACAGAATGGTCTCATTGAAAAATAAGATGTTTTGTATATATAGTATCACACCGCAGACACATTGACATGATTAAATTATACCAACACTAAGCCAACCAGTCCTTCTCCTACCCATTATTGGCATTAATGCTGCATGTTAAGCAGGGAGTAAGAAAAGTGCCAAATTTTAACGTCTCGGGATATGGCGCCACCAGGATTGGAACCCGCAATCGAGGATTCTCTTCACTAGTGTACCCACAAGAAAAAACACGCTAACCACTCGGCTACAGCACCGGTGCATCAGAGTAACATGCGTATTGAGATATCAAACATGGCAGCCGCTGTGTATATATATATGTTTCCTTGCACACAACAAAAGAAGCATCACAATAACAAAACCTACCATTTCATATGTTTGCATGGCTAACTGAACTTTATCATCACCAAATTCTTTACTCTTGGAGAAAAGTTTCTGTATTGAATCAAGGTGTTCCGATCGACCATCAGTAGACATACCACGAACATTTACCAAATACTCTTCAGCTAGGCCATCTATATCCTTCATTAAATCTGCAGGAAAACATTAAGAAATGAAAGCATGCATTACTTAAGGTTGACGGTTACTCACATTTCTATATTTCCCTAGTTTTTTTGTAACTACTCTGGCATTTTCCTAAATAATACATTAGAAATGTTTTGCCCATTGACCCCTATATTTCTGATAATATTCTTAAAATATATACCTTATACCTATCAATCAAAATATTTAATAATTTGTAAGACTCTTTCCCTATTATTTCTGGCACCTAAAAATTAATTATTTTCCATATATTACTTACGAAAAATCTAGGGGAGTTTTTTCCCGCCGAAACTTAAAACGCTGATATCTCAAAAACAAGATCATTGACCTCTCCTTTTTTTCAATAATTGATACAAACTAATTATATATGTCAACTGCCTTATATTATGAAAATCAGCCAAGCCCAACTTGTAGGACTTTCATCCCCAGTAGCGGTCATCCTTAACAATATGTTAACGGAGTCTTTGACGATATAAATGTACACATGTTTTCACTTAAGTATCCTCTTCTACAGATTGATTAAAAGAAAATAAAGGTTAAATTTTCAAAAGCTTCGTTAAAAATGTCGACTTGGCAGGGGTGTACAAATCCCACCGCCCGACGCAAGTGTTTTTCAGATCCGGGCAAGTTGATTTCTGAACTAAGCATGTCAGACGGACAAGTATAATATCGGCACAAGAAATCAAATTTCTGATTCTGGTGTTTTTTTCCTTCTAAAATTCCCAGGAATGCCGTAAACATTATCAAAATAACTTTTCCAAGCTGCGAGTCCGATCGTTGAGTCACAGCAACTTTTGGGTCACATTGACGCTTAGATAAGTAAAGAGCTTAAACGACCTTGACGTCTCAGAAAACGAAAGTACTGTAATTGCGACATGGAGAAGTTCGTCAAAAGGTTGGGTGAAAGAAAGTCAAAATCTTTGATCTCAGACTCGGAAGTCAATGATGATTGTCAGGCAACCAAAAAACAAAATTTGGACATTTCTTCAGCTAAAGACAGTAAATATAATAAAGAAAAACGAGTTTGTGAATATATACCTGCATGGGAAAAAACATGAGACTGGCTATATTGTGACGATGTCTTTATAGAACGACACTCATTATAACAGCAAATTCATTACAACGACAAGAAATTTTAAACAAATCTACAATATTACTACAATTTGCATTCATTACAGGAGCAAACTCTTTACAATGACAAAACACTCGATGACAAACATGGTCGTTGTAAAGAGACTCCACTGTAGTAGTGCAAGTTCTAGTTCAGAGTTTTTGTTTCAGTAATTTGAACATGTTGAAAGTGCAAATTCTAGTCAAAACAGTCAGACAGTGCCAAGTTTTCTAGTCATTCATTGATTCAAAAGCAATAATTAGTTTGATGTGTTGGAATTTGCAATTAAAGTTAATGTCTGTCTTTACATTGTTATTGTATTTAATATTGTAATCACTTCGTTGGGCAAGTGAAAAAATCATTCGGATAAGTGAATTTGCAAGTTAGCTTAGTCCTTGGACAAGTGCCCTGAAAAAAAAATATTTGTACACCCCTGCTTGGTTGAAACTTGCTGCCGTTTTATTAATGTATGCATGATGCAGGGCTCTATAAGTGCTAGTTTAACTCTACTAGCCAAATGGCTAGTGACCTACAATGTAGCTAGGAATTTTACTCGCCAAACTGAGATTTTACTAGACACAAATGCAACGTTTAATTTACTTAAAACTTGACTTCAATATAAATGAGTTTTAAAAGGAAAATGCATTATTTAAATGTTCAATAATTAAATTAAAACTATACACGCAAAAAAGATCTGTATTTATTTGTTAACAGAAAATTCTTTTAATGTATACACAATTAATAAGTAGAATAAATTACATCCATGCATGCAGTCACTGGGAGGAGTCACACAAAGTGCATACAACTCTGTCTCGGTAATCAACAACTTATTTATTATCCCATTTCTGTGTTAACTCAATAACTGGAACCAATTTTGATCGCCACTCTCAACAAGCTCAACCCGCTGCTCAGTCTCAGGCTTAGTTACCGAAGACTCAATTAGAACTACATAAGTATCTTTCTCTGTGTCAGTGCCGATTTATGGCCCTTTTATAAACTGAAAATTACTCCACATATAAATTTCTTGTGTTTTCGACACCATCTTGTAACAAACCTTAGCGCTTACAGTAAGAAATGTTTTGATACACAAATCGCTGTACTGACTGCGATGTTTGTACACAGTAGTAACGAAAACGAAATACGGATACCAAAATACGTATTTACCAATTTTTAAATTTACTCACCACATGGCGATACTCGCAAGATTTTTACTCGCCTTTTTGAAATTTTACTCGCCTTTTTGAAATTTTACTCGCAACTTGGAGCCCTGACTTCAGATTAAAGTTTGATATTTTACTCGCAACTTAGAGCCCTGTGATGTTGTTGAAAGGTCATATGGATGTCTGATACAATGATGTTAAAGAAGCCATAACTGCAGAAGAAATAATTTGTAATATGCACAAGGGAAACGAGACAGGATCTGCCACATCAAGTCTATATATCAGCATTTTCCCCCCTTTTCAAGAAGGACGAGTTCTGACTCTCCACCGCTCCCAAAAAATTTCAAAAATTTAAATAAGTGGCATAAGAGTCAGACTACAGTAAGTTCAATAAACAAGAGGCCCATGGGGCCTTAACGTCCATCTGGTTGAAATCTGCCCAGTAGTTTCAGAGGAGAAGTCGTTTAAAGATATACTTTCAAAGTTACCCCTATTGGCCTGCCCACTTATCCCCTGGGGGTCAGGGACTTCATTTGTACAATCTTGAATCCCCTTCCCCTAAGGATGCTTCTTGCCAAATTTTGTTGAAATCTGCCCAGCAGTTTCAGAGGAGATGTCGTTTAAAGCAAAAGTTAACGATGGACGGACGGACGACGGACAGGATTTGTATGAGAAAAGGTCCACCTTGGACCTTCGGTCCAGATGGACTAAGACAAATTTCTGAAACTGGGAGATTAAGTGTTTCACAAGATTTGTATCTCCCGGCAGGGAGTTTCATATCACAAGGGAGAATAGGAATGGACCCCAAAAAACAGGATTTTTATCTCCGGGCCAGGAGGTTTATATGTATGCACATTGTAAGTTACCTTGAGATCTTTGATCCAAGTCTCTCATTAAATTAAAATTTCTCTGGAGTTCTGTTGGCAAGGATTCTAAACCTGAAAATAATTATAAAATGCATTGGGTGCACAATGTATTCACTTTTACAATACATAACAAGGAAAAGATACAGTCTTCTATAATATTATCCGACAGTTGATAAAATAGTGTGAGAAAATCACTTAAAAAAATTATCTTAAGTAAGAAAATAAATTTAAATCATGCATGTTTGACTGTTTCTTTATAAATATTTAATAAGTGAAATCTCATTCCATATCGAGTTATGGATATTCTTCATGTTACGATCGCGAAGTGTCAGACAGTCTATATAAAGGGAGATAACTCTTATCAATACGATTATGATAATGACATAATGTTTATGGTAAAATTCTGCTGACCTAAGCATTAACCATCGGTTTAACATATTTCGTGAGCATTCATTGAGTACTATTTTCAACTTATTGATGATCAAGGCTCTAGTAACAAAATGTCAAGAAAAATGAATGTCTACGTTGGCTGTCGCCCAAGTTTATCAGAAATGGCGCAGTTTCAAAACCAAATAATGTGGAGGCGGGAACAATTTTTTATTTGTACACAGATACAATTGAAACATTAGATCTCTTCTCCTAAGTGTAGAAACAAACTTGTATTCCTTAAACAAATCGTTGCGCCTTTTTCAAATAAAATTCATTCAGCTTGAATACAATGGTCACTTACTGTCAAGGTAATGCTCGAGGTACATAGCAGTCGCCATTTCGGCAAGTTGTAGTCACGTGATCCGATGTCGCTCTGGCGCTTGAATGATATTGACGATATTATCTTTAAAATAAGCATCCTTGCGACTAAGATTGCTGTCAA
>JAUMGZ010175906.1:0-14459 GCA_032359645.1 Pododesmus macrochisma | reverse complement strand
TCAGCATTTAAAAAATAGATTATTTTGATATCAATATTTCTTGAAATATTTTGAATTGAAATAAAACAAGAATGTTAGTTAATAATTACCTTATTTGTAATCCAGACTGTCGTGATGTTTCTATGTTAATTGTGAATGTTGAAACTTTTTACACAGTGAAAAAAGACGTATCACTAATCAATGTCTCACGACAAAGTGATGCAAAGCACAATATTAACTATATAACGGTAAAAGTATATAAGAATGCACGTTCTAAATTAGAAATTCACAAATGTATATTCGTGAAAAGTATTGATACGGAGAACCAAGTTCTTGCTTGGAGGGATTTTGTTTGTTTGTTTGTTTGTTTCATTAGGGTTTAACACTGTATAGCTCATAAATCGATACATTGAAAGGGAAATAACTACCTACACCTAACGGAAATTGCACAATCAGATTTAAATACATTTATATACTACATGTGTATTATGAACTGTCGGAGTGAGCCGTAGCTTGATGGAATTATCTTTCTTCTACTGAGACAAAAGCAGCCTAGATCTACTCCTGGCGGGAGAACCTCGGTTCGAACCTCAGGGGTACCATCACGCCAACTCGATACTCACTCTTTTTAATCAATATTTTCCTTCAGCGTAAACTAGGGGAACATCATCTTTTTTTTAGTTTGTTCGAAACCTTTCTGTATTGTTTTATTTCTATTAAACAGGTATACTACAAGTTTATTATTTCTATACACTCCAATGATCTAATAAGTGAAATGTTGCCTTTATCCTCACTCTTAAATCAACCCATTGGTGTTGGTTTTCTTATTGTTCTCGGTCGCACCATTTGAATTTTAGTCCCTTCTGTGTTTGTTTGTTCTGTTTTTTAATTAGACTTGATCCCATTTGTCTCGTTCTTACTGAGATGAATTATATCTGTAAATTGTTTTTCAATCGATTTTATATATATATTTGTTATGTTATTTTGTTTGTATTTCAAGATGTTTGTATTTCTTTTAGAAAGCTATATACTAACTTATTTTACGCCATAATGCTTTTAGATTAAGAAAAAAGCTTACTTAATTTAAATACTATCAGCATTTAAAAAATAGATTATTTTGATATCAATATTTCTTGAAATATTTTGAATTGAAATAAAACAAGAATGTTAGTTAATAATTACCTTATTTGTAATCCAGACTGTCGTGATGTTTCTATGTTAATTGTGAATGTTGAAACTTTTTACACAGTGAAAAAAGACGTATCACTAATCAATGTCTCACGACAAAGTGATGCAAAGCACAATATTAACTATATAACGGTAAAAGTATATAAGAATGCACGTTCTAAAATAATAATTAACAAATGTATATTCGTGAGAAGTATTGTTACGGAGAATCAAGTTCTTGCTTGGAGGGATGCTGTTTGTTTGTTTGTTTGTTTGTTTCATTAGGGTTTAACACTGAGACAAAAGCAGCCTAGAACTCTTCCTAGCGGGAGAACCTCGGTTCACACCAACTCGATACTCGCTCTGTTTTTTAGCAACATTATCATGCATCTTAAACAAAAAAAAGGAACATATTTATTTTAGATTGTGTTATAAAGTTGTCTGTATTGTTGTATTTCTCTTTTTTACCAGTACAACTTAAACTACAAAATGTATATGTATTAATTTTTTTGTTCAGTTCTATTAATCGAAAGATGTTAGAAAAAAACGTTGCCTTAAAATCCATCTACTGTTATTTTTCATATTTATCTAAGTTGCTTAGTTTTGAGTTTTAGTCTTTCTGTTTGCCATATACATGTACTGGTAACGTACTTATATTAGCGCAGTCATATTTTAGCGCTAAATCCTATGCAAGACATATACGCGCAATCATGAATTAGCGTACGTAGGCCTACATTATTTTTTCCCAATCTATATGGTAAATATTAGCGCTGTTCAAAATAAGCGCTTTAAGGTCAGAGCGAAAAGCGCTAAAATAAGAACACCGCTAAAATGGATACGTTTACAGAATTTGATTTGATTCCCCTGCTTTGTTCTTGCTAGTGTTGGATCCAACTACCGCCTCTTACTGACATAGACTTTGTCATATCACGCCAAGGCTCATTTGGAGCAAAAATTGGCTTTTAAATCGAAGTATAATTTCATTATTTCTTTAATTAAAATTGTCCAGTTTTAATACCAGTTCGTGGTGTTGCTTCTCTTCATGTTCTGTCATTTCTTCCTATACACAAATAGCTACAGTGTGTTAAAGTCTTACTTAATTCACACAGAGTTTTGGCTTCTTCCTCTTATAAATATCATATTTATCGGAGGCATGATTCAGGTTGCATTTTTTTATTCTGACGATGAATTGGAATGAACAAAATAGCAGTTTGATCTTGGATTTGGTCCCCACTTCCAGACTGATTGTCCGCCATGGATGCTGCTTGCGAGTCTCTCTATATCGCGTTTCCATTCACACAGATGAGTTTTCAACAATTTTATCTTTTTGTGCTTTGGTTTACAATTAAGTATATGTTAACAGCTGTGCATTGCTGTTTAATCATGAAGTCAAGTAATACAAACAAACCAAAAAATTAAACAAAACAAAACAAAACAAAAAAGAAATTATTAAGTCCTTATCGAAACTTCAAATGGTATCCCAGAATAACACTAATGCAAATATGTAAAAAATAAAAATACAGATATATAGAGGGCAAACACGATATATTTTATATTTTGTAGAATTTTCAGAAAACAGTTTCCTACTGACCCGTTGTACACCCTGTCAGTGTAAAGTAGAAAAGACAAACCAAATAAAACCACAGCAAACAAGCAAAAGATACCCAAAGAAAACCCCAATACATTATAAGAATACAAACTTGTACGCTGAAACTAGCTACCAATAAATATACTGATTATAAAATTGAGGTCAATATTCTTGTTTTAAATTTTGATAAAAAGGGTACAATTACTATAAATTTCTAGAAGTTTTACACCATCGTTGCACTTTTGTAAACATTTTATTATTTTACTTTTCTTTCCCAAGGGATTTCAATCATCTCTTTCAGGTTTGAGGTGTTTCTGGTTTGATAGTGAACGTCGTGTCGATGTCGGCTCTAGATTTACATTTCTGAAGAACATCCGCATGTAACTGTTTCTCGGGTCAAGTATCGTCTTCCGTATCGTACGATTCTAGGTGAGTGAGAGTTGTATTGAAGTTAGATCCTACACATTGATAATGTTCCAAGAGTACAACAGTTTTAATCCAATACCTCATTTACAATCAAAGATAAGAACACATTTTGAAATGATAAACTTGTATTGATCACTGGGGGCATGATAAGAAATGAGTTTTATAAAACTACAAAAAAAAAATCAATGATAATTAAGTTAGTATCGTTGACCTCTACAGTTCATCTTTGTTTGTAATCTCACCAGCACGGACGTCATTTAGAAACTTTGCTAAACGCGAAAACTGTGATTTGGATACTGACATCAGCTCTGCCCTTGTAAGTTTGGTTTGTCCGAATGCGGAGGTTAGCATTCCCCAAGCTCTGCTGGCTGGTGGACGATTTAATGCCTGTGGAAAAGTGTGAATGAAAATAGAATATTCTTGTATCAATATATATTTTTAGCGACTTTTTTTGTATAAAAATAACAATCATATATCTAATATTTGCAAATAGACATGATATAACTCGTGGCAAAAGAGAAAACAAAATAAAATCTATAACGCAATAACAATAAAACTAGAAACAAACCAGCAAACTTTATAGTTGGTCTCTTGTGTCTGATATGTCGAAAAGATTACAGAAATAATACATTTGTTTCTATATTGAACTTTCTGAGAAACGTAGCTGGATATGTACCTTGGACGGAACATGACATATGTCAAAAACATTAACAGGGCATTTGTGTTACTAAATTTTAAACATTGGGATAGAAGATAAGTATATAGTTCTGTCTAGAGAGATTACCTTGACAAGTGCTTCATCATAAAAATGCTTGAAACGTTCAAAATGGAGACTCTCGTCATTTCTCAACATGAGAGAAAGAATGTGTTCCAATGTAGAAGACTGCATATCTTCCTTCGATAGCGTCTGCAATAAATACATTTAAAATCAATTTGGTAAAAAGATCTTAGGAATAGAATGGAAAAGAGACGACAAACATTCTTGATCCAGTAGTTTTGGTTTTCATAATTGTGTGTGTAAACTGTACACATCAGTGATAATTTGTTATACACACTGAAAATAACTCCGAAAGGAAAGTGTCAAACATTGAAGACAAAAAATACACAAGCTACATACGGGGTGCAACATGTGTTGTAACGAAGTTTCAAAAAAGTGTGTATTTGTGTTTGTCTACTCGGAAGATTAACTAAGTATTACGTACTACTTCATAACAGAAGCTAGGAACATAACATTGCCCAATGTATCCATTATACGACTATGCATGCCATTAACATGGTACGAACGCAAAGAGTTGGACCCCACTCCAAAAGACCACAATTGGTACAAAACGATATGTCATGAAACAAGAAGACATAGGATCAACAGAACAAAAGATATTGACAAAAAAATAGCTTCATCAAAGAGTCACCACCGGAATGAACTAGCAAAGTGAGAAAAGCATTTTAAAAAAAATAACGTCAAAACCAACCAATGAGTGAGAGGACCTCGCTCTTGACCCGAAGCCAAGCTTAAAATCAACAATCAAATCAAATAATACTTCTAGCATCATGGAACACAAGAAACTTTATATTGACGCAAGCGTCAAATTGGGTCGAAAAGCAGTCGGTTATATTTAATCTAGTAAATCGTAATACACAAGGCACTTACATGGTGTAGTGGTTGTCTTTAGAATTGAAACATATTTCAGCAAATCATGCCAACATGCTTACTATTTTAGTTTTCCATTGTCTTGTTCGATTACTGAAAATTGCTCTCAAGTGCTTTAATCACAATGCAATAACAAAACACTTGTTCATATTACACTTAGTTTCATGAAGATATTTGAGTTTCACTAGAACACTGCCAATAATGCAGGAAGTCGTAGATAACTTCTTCGTGGTGGTAATTTTTTATTTTAAAAATAGCCCACTATGCATAATATTTGACTTTAAATCATGAATGTTCTGACAAAAGATACTTGGTGAATCTCAGAACATAAACATATGAAAATCACAATTGACTGAGTTGTATAGTTTAAAAAAATTGTTAAACTTGTCCTAATATGTGAGGTGCACAATTCCCATTACTATGAAATATTTTTCTAAAGGACTTTTTGAAAACTTTAGGTTATTGTTTTATATAAACGTGAGAAGTACTAGTAACCAGTCCGATAACTCGCTCAACTGTCCCATATACCCATTTATATATACAACGAACCCTGCTTGAATACACGCCCGGTGTGGTATGCCTGCATGATATACACATTATAATACAATCTCACATCTGACTTTTTATAAAGTAAGAACAATATTGTAGTACTGTTTCATGATAAAGTTCTACACAATTGTTATAAATTACAAATTACTGTTGATATCCTAAACTATACAATAGGTAATAAACACGGTACAAATGCACTTATTCTTGCATACTTTTATAGTTTCTGATACAAAATTTACGAGTTACACATTGGGCGAATAGACGGTGGGTCTTCTTCTAAATGCCAATGACTTCAAGCAATTATATGCATCCGTGACAATTATATAAACAAACCCTTGATCCGTTTTTAAACACCCATGCAAAGTCAACATCTTCCAGTAGCGGAGCATCTTGATCATCAGTCTTTTGACAATCAGACGAGTCGAATGTTCTAGCTGGGGAGAACAGGATACTGTATGACATGGATCTCCCATACGACTTTACCTGATGCAGTCTCCCTAAAATGTAGATATATCCTTTTGGAATTGTTTTTTTTTCTCAAAGGTGAACTTGTTGTTGTAAGCTATAGAATTGCATCTTTTCAAAAGACATTTCAAACAAACTATTTAAAATATATTTAAAAAAAAAAGATGTTTATACGTCATTTCGTGTGATACATTTACACGAAATTACAATCGCAATTTTATATGAGAAAACATTTCATTCAATCATGTAAAGACAATTGCTAGATTATTGCAAAAGAATGCTTTGAAATTGAAAAAAACTGTACCTTTAGTAATGGATATCCGATAAAAATAACATTATAAAGGTAAAAACTCAAAAGGAGAGTTTATCCCTAAAACTAATATAGCAATGATGTAGTAATTTCAATGGATGACAGATCACACAGTCGTTGTGAAAGATCCTCGAAATTCCACACTGACCTGCCGGGAGAAAGAGACAATCACCCTGGGATAACGTCGTATACGTCCATGGTACGTGTGCTATACTTTTATGGTAGAACATATTGATCATATTCATATCAATAGTAGAAAAGCCCGCTCCAGCATTGGGATACTACAATAAGACAAAAGTACAAAAACTTAAAGAATTATAATGGCACCATCACTGACATGTATGACGTGTACTTCAAGCATACTGCTACCTAACCACACAAGTTTGCATCATTTATAAAATGTACGAGAATATATGGGAATGTTGTGCATTCCATTAAGATCGAATCCATTATACTGCAAGTACATATTAGATACACCAGCGTGTAAATGAGCGCGTCCTCTACTTTTGTTCGTTTTATATGCCCGGCGATTAGGCGGACGTATATAGTCGGGGTATTGTACGTCCGTTCGTCAGTCCGTCAACATTTAACTTGTCCACATCTTTCTGAGTAAAGCACTGCATAGATTCTGTTGATACTTCATACAATTGTTCCTTGCATCAAGTTCTAAACACCAGTCAAATTTATATGACATCAAGGTCATCGTTACTATTGTTAGACACCTTAATATAAAAGTCGTGTCCACCGTTTTTTTAGTAAAGAACTGCATAGTTGTTAATGGTACGTCATACATTTGTTATTTGCACCAAGTTCTAAACACCAGTCGAATTCAAGGTCATCAAGGTCATCGTTACTAGTTTTAGAAACCTTTGATATAAAAGTCTTGTCCACAGTTTTTTTTAGTAAAGTAATTCATATATTTTGTGATACTTCACACAATTGTTTCTTACATCAATATCTAGACACCAGTCAAATGGCAAGGTCATCCAGGTCACCGTTACTATTTGTTGAAACATTTTGTGTAAAAGTCTTGTCCATAGCTTTTTGAGTAAAGTACGGCATAGATTTTGTGATACATCACACAATTGTTTCTTACATCAAGTTCTAGACACCAGTCGAATTTCAAGGTCATCAAGGTCACCGTTACTGCTTTTAGAAACATTCGTTATAAAGCCATGTCTAAGGCTTTCTGAGTATAGTACTGAACTTATATTGATGATTTTTTACACAATTATTCCATACATGTGTCCAAGTGAAATAATATATTTCGAAATTAGCTGTTAGAAATTCACGCTGTAAACGTCCTTCTTTCTTTACACGAACCGTGCGTCGATTGCGGTGTTCTTGTTTGATAGGCGAGCGTGTTCCGAGCATATTTAAATGTGATGAATTATGTATGTTTAATCAAACCATTCTATTCGTATATACGTATTGCTGATACCTTTTCTTTGAAGGTAAATTCTTTTTTATGGTCACCCTCAATCACAATAAAATCTTTTCGCCCAAACAGCACACAGTGAAGGGTGTGGTCCTCGTGGTTATGAAGGAGAGACGAAGTTCCACCAGCACTGATCCAAAGTTCAGCTTCTTGTAACCGTTTATTGTAACTTCCGCATTTCAAACATTCTGGTAACTACGAAAACAAAAGTTTTCTTTACGGTTTTTCCACTAATACAATAATATAAGAGAAAAAACGGCTCATATCAATCATAAAAAAGATACGCTGATGTGTGCTCCACTACACAAAACGTATACATAAAGCGCACAGCCCTGGCGAATAATTAATTATTTTTAAAAAGGTAGCTATGATCTTACATTGGAATGGTTTAAAAGAAATCGTTCCTGGATTTTTGGAGAAATATTGTTTATAGTATATCTTTTATATGATTTGGTCAGTATTATTCATTTTTCTCATTCAGGATACTCTATTAGAAAAAAAGATAAAAAAAAAAAGAATGTGTATCAACTACCTCACATTTAAGAATCAATTTGACAACTTTTCGTTGAAAATTGTGTTTTTATATCGTTAGATTTTAAAACATACTGAAAGTGTCTGACTTAAGTTTTTTTTCGGTCAAACGAGCCGATGAAAATTTAATTTTAATTTCTATAAAGTATTTGTTGATTATGATAGAATATGTAGAAAAATGTTCAAAAACTTTCTTCCAGCGGTTTCTCGACCTGCGTATTACCTTAATGGCATCACAGAACTTGAATTAGCTCCCTTTTATGTCTTATTTCATAAGTAACTCAACTAAGATTATATAACGTGATGACCCTAATCGTCAACAATTGATATCACAAAAAATAATTAAGTTATGTAAGTTAAGTGAAGAACACGTCTTAAACAAATGTGTTTAAAATGTACAAAACATGAAAATATTACTTTAACACTCACGTGTATATCATGTGTCATTTCTACTGGCATTGTCATGTGTAAATACCAATCTTCGTGTAGATAGTTATTTAGGAACGCTTTCATTGTCATTGGCACGGCCGTTCCATCGGTATCTTGTCTCAAAACTTTCACGGACACATTAATATTGCCGTACCTGTGAATATAAAGTCATTGTTGGTCACGATCACCTATTATGACAAAAGAAGAAATGGGAACATCAGAATCCCATGTTTTTCTCGAGAATATACACTTATTGCCCTTTTTAGGGAGATTTGAAGATTAAGTCACCTGATGCAAACCGTGTGCCTCGAGATTTCATAAAAAGGGATCAAAATATCAAAATTAATCTTAAATAGTAAATCTATCGAGCATCGACGCCAATGACCGGACACCGTGGTAGTTCGTATGACACACGAGTTAGTCGTGATTGGCTGTCAGTGTTTTGTTTCACAAGGTTGTTGGTACATGAGAAGGGTAATGTGTTATGCATACTTTTGCCCATAGTTAACTAACTTTGCTTATCGTGTATTTGATTCGCAATGCCTTAATCGTGTGCGGAATACGTTAAACCAACAACAATATGTTCAGTTTACTGTTCACTTCAACGCCGTCTCGATACGACCTATGCATGGGTTGAAAGGACGTTAAACCCAATAAAAACAACAGCAAAAAACCTTTCATTTCAGGCTATTGTTTTCCTAATTAAATTCGACATATTATATCATATGTGAGATAAGATTACTTACTGTTTTTCTAAGTAGGTGTCATTTTCCCATTGGTTGAATACAGGAAGATGTTTGACATGTTCCCTGAGTACCACAACCTTGCCTGGACGGATATACTTAATATTAAACTCGTGGGGACTCGGCATCTTTAAAGCATTCATTACTTTTCCGGACGGACGTCTCTGATAGCCTAGAAACGCAAGCAAATACAACATGTTGTTAAACCTATTGATATATAACAAAACAGTTATAAACGCACAGCTAATGTCTACGTACATGGGCAATTTCAATATAAGCATCATAGATGCATTCGTGTGTGAGTAGTAATTATCATGTGTGTATACAATAGAAAAACATCGCACTGTTTGTGGAAGACTCCAGTTTAATCTTCAATCGCAAATAACACCCTCTTGTTTAAAAGAAAACGATACTCTGTCGGTTTCTAATTCACTACAAATGCAATACATATTTATTGCCCAATAACATGTTACCATATTGCACGTTCATTTGTCCATACTATAACTTTTGAGATATATACTCATATTTAGACTTACCAAGAGGCCGGAGATGTCCAGGAGCAATGCCCGTGCTAGATCTAGTGACCGTCGGAGGGAACTGTACATCCATACTCATATCCTTATTATACTGTATCTTCCCCAAAATGTGAAGAGGTTGAAAAAATAAAGCGAGAGATGCAATAAAAAATCTCCAAAATAGCACCATTTCTACCACTTATGACTAAAAATTCGGACTAAATTGATTCAGAGAAAGTAAAACGAAGTTGTTGAGCGAAAGTATGTAAGTAATACCGTCCACGTAATGCTACATACACAGTTATCTGTGCCACGTATACGCTGTCTCGACTTTACACTAAGTAAGCGTTGTCATTCATCTAATTCATTCAATGCCTTTTTATGCTTCTTATCGATTATGTTTACCTTTCCTGAGCAACAGATGTACTTATTGGAATTTAGGGTCAGAGTTCATGTTGAGTGAAAAATCAATTTTTAGGTTTAGCAAAATTGAACTGCATGTTTTATGCTGTTAAGTTAGACATCCGGGCATTTGATAAAAGTAGATGAATGGCAGAAATTTTATTTTTCGTTTTAATTTTTTAATTTGTTATTATGTGTACGGAAGGTGCGCATTTAAGGCATACTTAAACTAAAATAAGGCACTTCATTGTAGGTGTGTTGATTCACCAAGTATTCAGGTTTTTAATTATCATTATTTCTTTTAAAAGAGGAAAATAATTCCTGTTTAATTTGTTGTTAAATTGTCTTTAAACATAGTATACCGGACTCTATTTTTGATATACCTATTACAGTAATAATTTTATTTTTACTAAAACGGTAAAATATCCAAAAATGTATAGTATTGGAATTTGTGCATGTCCGCAGAAATGTATACATACATTGTTGTTCAGTGGACAGTACGATCAACTATACAATATTGAATAATTATTACTTTAGTTTACAACAAGAGTTACTTGAAATAATTAAAAGCCTACACTGAGAAAATTCCAATAACTAAGAATAAGTCAGTGGTAGTGGATATGCATGCTAATTACTTAATTTAAGAGTGTAGGCAAAAACATTCCTGTTGATACATGCATGTATGAATATGATCCACAAGAAGCACAAATTACGCGCAATAAACTGTAAAGTGGAATCATCAGAACAAAAAACGTGAACAAACCAAATAAACATCAAAAAGAATGAATATAAAGAAAGAATTAAAACAATGTTACAACACATAAATACGAATTACGGTCACTAAGCACAAAACAAGGTGATGTGGATAAAACGGTTAATGAGTCCGCGACTTTCTTCTCCCAGCAGGATACAAGATTTCATTAAGATAAGTATACAATTAAATATTATACATGTAGCTTCCCGATTTTTAAATGAAAGAAGAACATCCCCATTGCATAAAGATAATTAATCTTTTTTTTAAATCTAATTAAACAAGATTTTTATTAGATAATCATTTATTTCTTCAACATTGGTTGTTTTGTTTGTTTTCATTGCGGTTTAACATGCCTTTCAACACATGTTTAAATCATATCTAGACAGCGTCAGCTTGTGACAATGTACACTGATGGCGACTTTATAGTGCTTTCTCACTGAATTATCACACTGATATGATACTTTACTCCGTCACATAATCCTGACACAGCGCCAACCAGTCCTTCTCCTACCCATGTTTGCTGAGTGTTCAGCAAGGAGCCAAGAAATGTCATGATTTTAACGCTTTTTGTTTAACGCGCTCAGAAATCGATCCCTCGATGATCAAAACACAAAGAAAAAGTTCCAACCACGAAGCTATCGCGGCGATAAGTTTTAAAACAAATGAAACAAATAATATTGCATCCGCTAATTTGAATCTTCACTCAGAATATGGCGTCAACTAAATAATAAGTGTTTCGTGTTTTGTGCTACAGTTAAAAAAAATATGCACAAACATGCCATATAAGAGTAAGTCGAACTAGACGGTTCACGAACGAGCGACTGAAAACGTTTGCAACCTATGACAAACTTTAAATTTTGAACCTTTTTAGTTTATGCTTCCGTTTCAGTTATTACCTAATATAAGTAGCGTTTTTCCTTTTTTTTGTTGAGCTGATATATTTGTTAAATACACAGAGATGTAAAGAGAAAAAGTACACCAAAAGGCAAACAAATATATACATCCAAAGCAAATTATATATACATACATGTATTAGGTACCATCAACGGTCGCATTACGACCCAGGACGTTCATTCAACGCATTGAATGATGTGGCTAAACCAGTAAGACCAAACTTTCAACGTTAGCTCGCGGTGGTTGGGCTAAGTCTCGGCACTTGTTCCGTGAAACACCGTGATCATTTCAAAGCGTAAATTAAAACATCAAAAGCCCAAGAACCATCAAAATGCATTGGATCCTTAATTTTCCATTTCGTGAAATATTTGGTAGTCTTGATTTTATGAATTTCTTTTCATCTAGCGAACCCTTACTTCTCTGGCATACCCTTCTGAACTGCTAGTTTTGAAGTAATTTCTATTTCGAAACTGTTTCTAGTTGTATTTTACATTTGCATGTTTTTCGTGTGCCATTGACACACTCGTTTCTTGAAGAACGCTTCAAATTTGGAGATTTCTGGTCGGACCATTTTGTTAAATACTGAAAAGTTTCACCGTAAACCAAACGTTAGTAGCGTCTTGTTTATTACTGTCAGAACTCGGTAGCAATGTTTCGGGTGTATTTCACGTGGTGACATACAAGGGACAATTAACCAACAAAAGACAACGATTTTTTTATACAAATAAACAACAAAAGGAGAACCAGGATTGACTTTTAATGCAATACAATATTCATATGAACTCAGGATGGCACTAACTCTTAAAGTGCATGTAGTTTCTTCATATTTAGTATGATATATTTATAGTAGACACTAAAATAACATAATAGTTCATTGTTAATAAAATAGTTTCATATATAATCAACATTTATTTTATTATTTTGTCTCTATCATAGTTAATGTTTTATGGGTATTAAATTTTGAAATTTTAACTTAAAGAAGTAACAAACCAGCTGTTAAATAACAGAATATACGTGAAGTGATAGCAGAAGTAGCAATGCAACAAGTTAAGGCGGTATGTACACTGTATTCTAATATATTGTAACAGCATAAATTATGTGTTTCTGTATAAAATAATAGAACAACAATTAAGTATGACAGCATAATTCAAATGACAACGCCGTTTGTTTTCCGTCCGACAAATCACTTCTTCAATATTCCACAGATTACACGCTCCGGGAATATGACGATCTTCATGAACAACCAATGAGAACCACAGGAAAAAGACGATGGTTTCCGGTATCTTTACGAACAACTTCGTGAAGCATAGGAATATGGCGATGGTTTCCGGTATCTTTACGAACAACTTCGTGAAGCATAGAAAAAAAACGATGATTTCAGGTACCTTCACGAACAACCAAAGTGAAGCATAGGAACAAGACGGTGGTTTCTGGTATCTTCACGAAAAGCCAACGAGAAGCACACGAATAAGACGATGGTTTCCGGTATTTTCACGAACAAATAGGGTGAATCAGTTGAGCGTGCGCTAACTAGTGTGTTAAATTACTATTTTTGTTTCATAGAATGCGACTCTTATACTACTTGAAATGATGCTTTTCAATGTCAAACTATATATCCATAAACATCTTCACAAATTCTGTAAATAAAAAATATAATACATTTGTACAACAAGTACACATTCAAGTGCTTCTTTCATACATAAATTATTAAATAAAAAAAAAAGTGCACATCTGTACTGAAAATTTCAAAAATATCCAATTCTAGGTAACCCCATGCACAACCCCTCCCCTCCCTCCCCCACATGTAACTAAGCCATTATGTCATATATTCAGGTACAATATATATAAAGGATTACGAAGATTAAAAGATTAATATAGTATGAGTAAAGAAGAAAGATGAAACTAAGAATATAGTATGAGTTATCTGGATAGTTGAAACATGGAATACAGTATGAGTTATCTGGATAGTTGAAACATGGAATACAGTATGAGTTTTATGGAAAGTTGAAACGTAGAATACAGTATGAGTTATCTGGAAAGTTGAAACGTGAAATACAGTATGAGTTATCTAGAAAGTTGAAACGTAGAATACAGTATGAACTATCTAGACAGATTAAACGTAGAATACAGTATGAGTTATCTGGACAGATTAAACATGAGTAAAGGAGAAAGGTGAAATTGGAATATAGTATGAGTTATCTAGAAACATTAAACGTGGAATACAGTATGAGTTATCTAGAAAGATTAAACGTAGAAAACAATATGAGTTATCTAGAAAGATTAAACGTGGACTACAGTATGAGTTATCTGGATAGTTGAAACATGGAATACAGTATGAGTTATCTAAAAAGATTAAACGTGGAATACAGTATGAGTTATCTAGAAAGATTAAACGTGGACTACAGTATGAGTTATCTGGAAAGTTGAAACGTAGAAAACAATATGAGTTATATAGAAAGATTAAACGTGGACTACAGTATGAGTTATCTGGAAAGTTGAAACGTAGAAAACAATATGAGTTTTCTAGACAGATTAAACGTGGACTACAGTATGAGTTATCTAGAAAGATGAAACGTTGAATACAGTATGAGTTATCTGGATAGTTGAAACATGGAATACAG
>JAUMGZ010175895.1:0-14460 GCA_032359645.1 Pododesmus macrochisma | reverse complement strand
TGTGAGCGAGAGCTATCTAAAATATAATCAGTGATAATGTTTCAAATTCATAAACGAACAAAAACGTTTTCATATTTAATTTTCATGTAGCAAAAGACTTATCTTCGTTCAAAGGGGGCATATTGAAGACAAAAAAGTACTATAAACAACAATACATTTATAACGTCACAATCTATGAACGCAGAGGCTTGCCTTTTAATATGGAAGAGAGTGTTTGAATATTTCATACTCAATAAAACGGCAGACCAAAATGCGATAACACTTTAACAAACATAGGTCTTTCCTCTGGAAAGATGTATCTTTGTTGATCAATTGGTTCTAACTTGGCGACAATAAAGTGATTTCTTACAGAATGTTTTAAAGCCAAGAAATACAATCTGAGAGACCAATTAGGTTTAACTACAAAGTAAAGCCTGCAACGGTAGCCTAAGATAAAAATTATAACAAATGGGGTAAGAAGTTCAGCTTTCACCCATTAAAACATTTAAAAAATGATGTAATCCATTATTAAGAATTGACAAACAGACCGCAGATTTGCTGATGCCATTTGACCATTTGAATAACACAATCCTGACCATGAGAAGTCGCCTTAAATATACAAATTACAAACTAAAACGGGTCACTTATAAATATATTCATGAGCGACAAAAATCTTCTATGTGTCAGAGAATCTCGTCAATGACACCAAGCTGAGCTAAAAATCAACCGTCATCAACGTACGCATTAGAGAAAATGAGTTTAGAATTAAGAGAAACTGAATTTAAAATCAAAAGAAAATTAATTTAGAATAGATAAGACCAAACTATATGAAAGCTAGGACGCCGTAAAGTGGATTGGAGTGGGTGACTAAGAGATTTCGGTATGTTAAGGACATAAACACAACCACAATACCTTGCCAACGATAAAGGCATATGTACAGTAAAATAGAGAACTTTTAACGCATTCCTCTTTGCAGTTGAACTCCCAGTCCGTAATAAATATTTGTAACATTTGAACGCTGATCACAAATCATTGGTTTGATATTTACATTTGTACATTCAAATTGATGGTTTGCATATCAATTGAAAATTAAATTCCCAAATTCCTTTTTATTGAAGAGTGACAAAGCATTTAAGGTGGGAAAGTCAACGTCTTATATAATATAATGAAATACGCACATTGACATTTACGTTTTAAATTGAATGTCACGAATGGCGCAGCTGCACACAACAATAAGTTTATGATAGTGTCTTGCATCTTGACATGTCCTTCGATTGTCAAAAGTCCCAGACAAAGAATTGTAAACTGAAATTGGAGGTTAGCGTAAAAATTATCGTTATGTGTTTAATTACTACGCTTTGAAAAGAAAATGGTGACATGTTCATGCATTCCAAAGGTCATAAATGAAATCAGGTTATGTTTGTATTAAGCGAGTGTAGTCTTTAGCATTCCATCTCAATATAAGAGGCTTAACAACCCCTGGCTTTCCTATATTATTGTCATCAGATGTGCAGGAGATTGGGTTATTGAACTAGAAATACCGATAATGAGATTTGCGACAGTTTTTAGAGATTTCTGGGACATCATTCGGCATTCAATTACAAGGTGGCATAATGAAAAGCAAGATATGTCCTTACAAAACCACAGGCAACTTGTGTAATCAGAGACAAATCTCCGCTGTTTAGCAGCCGTCCAGAATGCTGATCAGATCCGCGTGGGGTAGTTAAGCGGTGCAGACATGCAATAACAGTAGGGTTTATTATACCGTGAAGTCTAGAGGCTTAAATAGTACAACGATACTCGGAAAGTACACTGGAGTTAATTAAACATTCTTAAAACGTATCCACGTAATCATATCTCTATGATTAAAAACGAATATCAACAATGACAAACAAGCAATAGCTTCATCAAAAAAAGTCGCAAACAGAATGAGCTAGTAAAGTGAGACGGGCAGTAAAAATGACGTCAAACCCTACACATAACACTTTCCATGTCAATATTACGAAACACGATATTCCTGGGTCTCTAAATTGCATAATAATCCTTATATATCCCGTTTTATTGCAAACTCTAGTAGTTGTACCACTACGAGTAGTTCAAAGCACCTCACTTCTGCATTAACAGCTATAAAGGGTTATTTGATTAACAACTGTAACTCTTTTTTCGCTAATAGCGGGGTGAACTATTTTTGGTCTACCAAAAGTTCCGGCGCTGTATTTGACAAACTTCATTTATTGATTTATAAAATCAAGGAAATAAGCGCGTACGACTTTGTTTTACTTTGTACTAGATCTGATTAAGGATAAGTTACAAACACTGTTCAGATTGGCGTTCGACAGAGAGGGAAAACATATGTTGAGTACAAAAATGCAATCTGAAACATGCCTCCAATAAATATGATATTTATAAGAGGAAAGAGCCAATACTCTGTGTTAGACACCTCCGTCCGGATCCCATATCTAGCTTTGAAGCAGCCGTCATTAATAGACGCTATTGAAATTTCTTTAGAATAGACAATACCTCGGTAATTCAAAGTTACAGAGCAAAAGGGGAAGGGGAATACTCGTTTTGGATTTTTATTTCTAGTAATAAGTGTAAGTCTTATAAAATGTAGCCCTGTGTTGAATTATGCAATGCATTATTCTTCTTTTTTGTTTTGGATACTATATTTATTCATTTTGGCGACATGATTTACCGACAGGTAGTTAGCATACCTATGGGAACGAATTGTGCCCCTTTTGTAGCAGACATCTTCTTGCGGTGTTACGAAAGAGATTTTATGATAAAGTTACAAAAGGCGAACAAAACTAATTTGGTTAATAATTTCAATAGAACTTCTCGATGTTTATTATTTCTGACCTCATACACAGAACTTGGTTAGTGTTTGCTCTCCCGTGGACCGGTTTTTTCTTCCTTTTTCTCTTAAATCTATTATTTATAATTGAGTAGATTATGTTTTATTTAACTAGAATATTTTTCAGGGTTTGTTTTGTATTTCTGTTATGGAAATTATAATTATGTGATACTATATAGTAATATTTTAACGCGTCAAATCATTGCACTGAATTTGAAATTCCATAGAACTACCACACAAAAAGACCAAGCTTGTTGCCCTAGACAAACATGTTTAGACGTTGAAAATCAAAAAGAAAAATAAGAAATAGAAAAAAGATAAGAAAAAGGGGTTTTGCGCAGTCATATCCCTGGGTACGTTACGTTGAAGCATTGCATGGATACAGTAACTTCCGTTTTTAATATAGCATACAAAGAGTTGTCATAATCAAATTTGCATTCAAAAACATTATCATATAATTTTAGAACTCATCATTTACAATCCAAATCTTGCCATTGTATTCCAAATATGATCATTTACATTCAAAATGTTAATCTATATAAATCACTGAACAAAAACGAAACCAATAAAAGTGATAAATGTGTGAAAAAAATCACCATTGAAACGCATTGACATCATTAATAAATCTTTTAAATCCGTCTTCAATGCATTTCAATTCTGAGGAGAATCTATGTTCTCACATGCTTCTGCTCCTCTGATTGTGTTTGTCAGATTTCATTACAAAGACAAATGACTTTCCTACCCAGTTTTCTATCAATATGATATTATAAGGATTTCTAATGCCATTACGAGAAGACGTCTATGTTGGTATATTTCTCATTGTATGTCGAATTACAGAGCAAATTGATAACATATAGCCTTGAGGCACAAACTCACTAACGATTTTCTTGTTGTAATGTATCATAGTGTTTAGATTTATTGATAAGATTATTGTACATGTTCGAGAAGCCAAATGTATAATTTCCGAAAGTTATCCATTTGGAAAGCATTTGTCAATGAAAATGGAAACCGTTAACCTTCTGACAGGTCGTTAACGATTGGACGATAGGAGAAGTATGATGACATGGTACATATATTGGCGGAATAAAGTCATTTCTTTTTAATTTTGTATATATGTAAATACATGTTGGAACCATGATTGGGTTCATTTCTAGTTCGAAAAGTATCCAATCGTAATGCATTTGTCAATGAACATAGAACCGTTGACCTTCTGACAGGTCGTTAACGATTGGGCGATGGGAGAAGTATGATTGCATGGCACATATATTGGTGGAATTTAGTAATTTCTTTTTTAACTTTGTAATTATGTAAATATATTTTAGAAGCATGATTGGGTTCATCATCAGTTCATGGATCTGTCAATTACATGTCTTGCATATGTATTTTGATACATAAAGTACAATTTAACAAAACATTAACGTTCACTTCAATAAAAAGAAATGCATTTCCATTACAATAATTAATTTGCGGTGGTTGATACATGTGTTGTTTTCCTCTTTTTATGTGTGCGTCCCACGTTTCCTTTTTATTTTCCCATGTCCTTGGACCAACGGCTTTTTAATATCGCCTTGGGTTTTTGTATTTACTACTTTTTCGTAGAATAAACAGTAGAAAACACTTCAAGACCAAAAAACATAACTACGTCGGATCATTCGAACAAAAATCACACTTACCATAAACAGAATGTAATACGACTTAAAATTATATTTTAAATGCACGTGTAGTTACATTTATCCGCAATAGGAAAGTACAATTCCTTAGTATGATTTGAACGCAATTTGAAAATTGCCGAATTTGCAGATTTGCCATAGCAATGGAGAAAATCCAATATATAATAAAATAACAATATTAAATTTACCATTAACTACATTTGAGATACAGCCTTGCCGTCTTAAATTTATAAAATAGTTCCTCAAGAGTGGACTTATTGAATTTACTTCAAACTGTCTTCAGAGTCTTATTGAAATACATAGACAGGCGGATTAAGCGCAATTTAAATAAGACGCTAAATTTACAGTCACTGAGCAAATTGGCAATAACTTTAAATTAGAAATGAATAAGTTTATATCAATTATCAGGAAAATCGGTGGCTGTGGTAGGCGTTGATATGTCATCGCTGTTCGAGCAGCAGACGACAATTTATCATTGTTTGTTTCTAATTTAGCCATGAAGTGTCACAAGTAAGGTCGCTGTGTCTTTCTTTGGCTTCACGTTCAGAAAACACTAAAAGCTTAAGAGATGTGGTATACAGTAAGTTCACTTGCAAATGTCTATCAATGTCTCTGCTGCGTTTTATTTCGGTGAAATTTGTCTATAACACTTAGTCATGACGACTGCCGCTGAGAAATTCACTTAACTTCCATTTTAAATAAGAAACATTATTTATCAACTTTTCTTTCTGAACATACAATTTTGTCGTGGCATTTTGCACCTTGAACACAAATTACAATCAATAAAATTCTGTTTTCTCGTTTGCTGGCAGTCGTTTCGCCTAACCCAGCTGTGACCGTGAGAAAATAGAAACGATAGATCACATTATAACTATGCACAAGTCTTAACGAGGGTCTACAAACTGTCTACTGTACCTACATATTGAATTACATTAGCAACAATAGTCAATCAAATACTATCAATATATTAGAATAACCTAGGTGAAAAATATGAGAAAGATCGAACAAAGATTATTTATAATGATGCCTGTACGTTTTTGCAAACTTGAATCACGAAATAGTAAATAGAATTTTAGTTTTTTACTTAAATTCCGCCATATAAGTTATCTGGTTGATTCATGATAAGATGATAATACATCGCTCTTATAACATTTTCCTGACCTGCGTTGCAACACCAGCGTAGTTCCTTTTTCAACTGTAAACTTAGAAGCGAGCATCACATCGTAATATTGCGGCAGAGTTAATGTATAGAGAAAAAACAATATATCTAAGGTTGTAATAGAAAAACCAAGACGGTATTCTTAAGCCGCAAGTCCATTGACACGGGCAATCAAAAGGAAAACGTTGGACGCACACAGAAAAAATAACCAAATATACATTTATGAACTAAAAAAGGAAACATCACAGACTTCTATTAAAAAAACTAGAAGCGAAACCAGGTGCTTGCGTTATGGTAAGCGTTTCCTGCTAAATATCTTGCTGACATAACAGGTCGGTAATCAACAAAATTCAATCTATCTGAAAAACAGGATAAGTGGAAATAGCAGAACGAAAGGCATTGGCAAACCAGCTATAGCCGTATCAAACAATTCAGCACCATGATTAAAAGAAATTAAAAATACCGTCACAGAAATCCTAAAGACTAGTTATGAAAAAACAAATGATCTGTATTTTGTATATTGAATCACTAAATCTGTGGTCATACAACGGCAATTCATATGTACACTTAATAACACAATATCCTGTAAAGTAAATCAGACGTATCCTAATGTTTATGAGATATTTCCAAAACTAAATGAGATATCACGCATACTTTAGAGTATGTCTCATAAACCTGAGGAGACTTCTCGTAAATTTATAGAAATATCAAGTATTTTAGGACATTTCTTGTAAATAATTTATCGGAGGCATGATTCAGGTTGTAGTTTTGTATTATAAAATTTGGAGTATCTTATAAACTTGAGGATATATCTTCTAAACCATAGAATAAAAAAGTAAGTATTTTGAGTTTTGCATCTTCTGTTATTTCGGTTTGTAGCTTTGAAATATAGTACATGGATTCACGTTTAACAATGCATGAAATAGTTTAAAAAGTGTCTTAATTAAAGAAAAAACAAAATACGAATACATTTAAAAAATATTATCTTTCAGTCAGTCAGTCAACATTTTAGTATTCAAAATTTTATTGCAATATTATCCTTGCTGATTTGGACAGAGTTCTTTGGGCAGTTGGTATCCCAATGGTACGATTTGTGTGCCATTGGAAACTGATGTGTAACTCTACTGTTGTGGCAAAATAATAAATGAACAAACAATTAAATCTTGTTTTTCTCCTTTGGTATTTTGTCACGATATCGGTTAAAACGTTAAACCCTAATTAAACAAACAAACAAATCATTGACTGCTTCATTAGAAAATCTTGATACCTGGATGACAGTTTAAACTGGATGGGGTCAATCTTATTTCTTCTTGTTTCATAAAATAAACTTACAAAGTACTAGCAATTGTCTTAACTCAAGTGTATCAATACCACCAACTACTTTTTCTAGAATTTTTTAGGAGCACTTATTTAAGTATGGACAGATTATCTCTTGTGCATAGGATTGTTTCGAGCGGTATACATGTATCTGATCCAATTTTCTACGGTACTTGGTCTACTTGGACTTGGAAGCGTGACGGGTCCTGTGCAAACTTCTTTAAAGGAAGTTTGATTTAGGTTTAGATCCTCTGTCCACCCTATTAGCAAGACAGACTTCAATTAAATCTTGACCCTTAACTTACTGTCAGCTAAGTTCATTTTTGTTTGAAAAGTACATTCATTCAGCCACTCGGATCTTACACCAGTAAATACGAAAAACAAAGACGATATTCTAATGCCGTAAAGCCATAGACATTGGCAAAAAATAAGGAAACGTTGGACGCAAACAGACAAATAAACCAAATATACATTTGTTAACTAAAAATGGAAACATCACGAACTTCTATTAAAAAAACGAGAAGCGAAACAAGGTGCTCGCGATATGGTTAGCATTTCCTGCTACACTGCCGCCATGCCCCCGTGTCATTCCGGTGTATGGTAACCTTTTCCACCATTTTAAAAGGAGCAAAAGTCAAGAGTCACCAAAAGAAAAAGTCACAATTATGGTGACGAAAGAGCAAAGAAGAAAAATCCATTAAAAGGAGGGGCATAGAATTTGCAACATTATCATTAAAGCTAAGCAGTAAAAATAGGGCGACAAGGAGTAAACTCCCCCTCCCTTTTTACCCTGCATTTTACTTGTTATATAAATATATTAATAAAAAAAATATATATATTCAAAGACAGACAGACGGACGGACTGACTGACTTTGGATGGAATGACTGATGGACTTACTAACAATTAATAAAGGGTGTTGCCACAATACGAAAGCCGAAATGTATATCAGTCAAACACACAAATTTAGAATACAGTAAGTATGAAGCCAAATTAATGACTGGTAGCTTAAAGTAGTAAATACGACGAGATTCAAAAGCCGTAAGCTCATGTACACACTATATTGTATCTCTTCCTTTTGACTGGATGTTGATACCCCTGTCTGCCTGGTCTTATTTGCCATGGCTGTTGTTCACTCGGGTTTGCCATAACTGTTTTATATTTTTACGACCGCTCCTGTAGTGTGTGCTTGTTGAGTCATGATTTACATGAAAAAAATGTTAAGAAGGTTTATTTTCAAATTTTTAATGTTTCTTTTTCGCTGGTAAAGTGAGAAGGTTGGGTTTCCATTTGCCGGTTTAACGACACCGTTCAATTCGTTTACCAAATTAAAAGAATGTAATATACAACCAATTTCTAATCTTTTTATCTCTTATTACCTTACCTTTAACTCTCAATTCTACTGTGAGACCAACAACTTTGTGTTTATTCAGAATGGCATACCATATGGAAGAATCTTTATTGACCTCATGTCTTCATTGCAGACTTGTTTGACCTCTATGAATGGAAAAGACAAATCAGTCATATACTTCCGTCCGCCGTGAAAGGATGTATTCATCATTACATGTACTTTGTTTTTATGTCAGTTTAATTAATATCAGAAATATTCAAAATGGTTAGAATGTTTGCATATTAAAAATTAAAGTTTTTTTTAATATTTGGCGGAAGAAAAAATATTAACAACCTCAAAAAACCACATCAAAGAGTAAGTTGGAAGTAAAGGCTGTTTATCAGTATATCAGGTCTTCATATTCTTATCGTGACATATGCTTCTTTTAATACAGTGGAAAGGGTTGTCATATACCGGAATGACACGGAAGCATTGCGGCGGGAGACACATATGTAATAGGAAACGCTTACCATATCTTCTAGTTTATAAATAGAAGTTCGTGATGTTTCTCTTTTTTAGTTTATAAATGTACATTTGGTGATTTTTTCTGTGTGAGTCCAACGTTTTCCTTTTCTTTGCCCATGTCCATGGACTTACGGCTTTTGAACATCGCCTTGGTTTTTCGAATTGACTACTTACCGAGTTGTATACTCCTTTCACTCGTTTATCCGTTACTTTGGTCATTAGTGTTCATTTCATAACCAGTCAATCAATACATCACAAGTGTAGAGCTTATCAATCATGACATACCTAATAATATTACTTAGCTGATGTCATTCAATTTCACTCAAGAAGGAACATGCGCCCAAATTTGACCTATAAATTAAGCGATGGTCAACGTAGAAAATATACGCCATTGAATGAAAAAACGACTGGAGCTGACAGGATTGGCACAATTTCTCCACTGGGTCAGGCAGTGCCAAGTTTTGAGAGTGCTCTGTTCAACCAAATGTAAATTTCTACACAGAACGTGTAATTTACGTCGAGATAATTAGAAATCACACTTAAGAAATATTTACAGTTCGGCCATGTTGGTGGATATTTCAGCTGCTAGGTTAACTATTATGACCAATATAGAGAAAAATCGATGCTAAATTAAAGCCTTACTATCTGAGGTTGTAAAGCTAATGAAATAATTCTTAAACATTGTCGTAGCCCGGTAATTGTTTCCTTTTACAGATATAATTGATTAACTTAATAACATTACAAGCAACGTTCACAATTTCTATTATTGCGGATGACAAGCTTTAAGTGCCAACATATGGGTCTTTGCCATCGCCACAAAACTTCATTAACCAACCGATTGCCTTAAACAATGAAAAAACACAATTTAAAAACAGTAAAACTCGTCTGTCTTGAAATATTTGAATTACTGCAGCTCACGGGTGTCTGTATTGGTCTTAAAATAACCGGAAAGAAGTTGCAAGAGGAAATTAGTTTTGACAAGAATCTGCGAAAATATGAGACTAGGTGTGGTAATATTGTAAATTTGACTCTTTTTTGGGAAATAGAAGGTGACAATTCACCTATATCTGTTAAATATATCCCCATGGGACATCCTCTGAGCATTGTAGGCAATTTATTGTTCGTTGAAGGAGAAGCTAGGAACTTAATAGAATCATTCCAATCTATTTTAACAGCGTGCATTCAAGTCACACCAATGGCATCGCTATTGTTTGCGGTAGCATAAATCAAATCTTTGAATCGATAAAACGTTTTGCTATTCAATATCAAATTTTTCCTGCTCGTATTGCATTGCTGGTTTGTATCAATTGTACTTTTGGTCCTAATTTTAGATTTTTACGAGCATTTATACCTTTAATTATATATAATGTGACTTATATCCGTTACTTCTGGGAGCGTTAGTCGCTGTCGTACTACACTGTACTAACACTAGGTGTGTATTATCGCATCAAACTCCTTTTCTAAGTGTCGATTTTGCATTTATATACAGTTTGTCTACGTTTTCTGATTCAGAAGTCATTTTACTAGTAATTGCATAGGGTGTCTATATGTTCCTTGTTCGTTTAATCCTTCTGATTCAAATATTATGTTAATGTTTTGTTGCGTATTTCCGGATCATTAGTTCTCCTGAATCAGATGTCATACTACATGTTAATTCCATTGTGTGTTGTGTGTTCTAAGGTTGTCATTTCTTCTAATTCCGATGGGATTTTTCTTAACTCAATCTGATTAAAATGACTTTCTCTAAAAAGCTCCACGTTCAAGCTTTAAGAGATCGGCATTTTAATCAGATTGTACCTTGCTTGACTTTATTTCATATTTCCATGAAAACTTAAGATACACACACTTTTAGGTTGTCTGTTTTTTATCCTGTAATTTAAGGTTATGAGTAAATATTTTCATTTGGTGTGGCAATCGCCTTCAATATCCCTTAAGATGAGCAACTTAATTTATCAGAGAATAACTGCAGCATGTGCCAAAGCACCGCGTTCTCATTCGAGACATGTGAATGCGCGTAAAATAGTCCCGAAGAAACATTTATTTTAAACGTTTTAAAACCTTAATAATTATTTATTAATTGTCATTGTTTTTAATTGAAAAACAAACGAAAATATAAGTAATCAACTGCATAGATGCTGCAGACCTACTGGTATAACTACGTCATGTGTCACGTACAAACTGAACGGAGCGCGTACATCGGATTAAGATCCGGCAGATGTAGACCCTATAAACTAGTTTAAGTACTCAGATTAGTGAAATGCTGTCTCATCGTAATAAGGAGGTCTATTTTTATATCAAGTCTGCGGCGTTCAATTTTAGAATTGTTTTATGAAATGTAGTATTTATTGTTCCATCATCCTGTTTTTAATGATAAATAATGAATTAGGATTTTGTTCTGTTGATCCTATCTTCTTATTTTAGAATTTTATACTTTTCACGATATATTTACTTCTGCAATCACTACACACTTTTTGGTTAGTCTGGAATTTAATATACATTTCGTCCTTTCAAATAATAGCCGGAAAACTCGACTTCTTTGCAATTTTACTTTACCGACCTAGAAGATCAGGAAGATCGATTGATATCTTAAGATTTATGAATTTAATCAAACACATTGTGCATCTGTATAAGTGTCGAATAGAGGCCTTTTTAACTGTTCCTACACATCGGCTTGACTGTGCTCTGACAGAAAGTCCCCATGAATTACACTTGTCTTGATGTTTGTTGTGTCATTGATTAGATAACTATGTTTCGTTGCAGTAGTGTTTTATGAAACATGTCTATTGTTTCTTTTTTTAGCATTGGTGATCAATAGCTATTCTGTTTTTGTGTCTTTGGGTCATTCTGGACTATTCTATATCAAAAACCTGTTTATCGTACAAACGCACGCATGCCTATTTGGTGGAGAACGTACAAGATCTAGGGAATGATATCTCCATGCAATATATGACAATAAAACAACACCAAAAGCAGATATAATCACTTTCTGACTGTATTTGTTTTACTTTAAATTACCTGCGTGCACTTGGTTACATAAATTCCATGATGATGTCCCACAAGAACATTGATCCACGTGTAAACTGGAGGGATCTGCTGCATTACAACCTCAATAAAGCACTAACTTTTACGTGATAGCAATTCTAATTTTCTTTTAGCGGTTTTGGTGAGATTTTACGTTAAATTAGTTCTAAGGTTTTATATCAAAGTACAAGCAATTGTACTCAAATGATTGTTTTCGTTCTATTTTATGATACTTTCTTACAATTATGTATTTTAGGTGCAGAGGTCATACAGTGTGAACGACATTGAGCTCAATGAAGATCAGCGGAAAGGTAGCAGTGATTTTTTTTTACTACATGTGCATGTCTATAGACGTCTAAGTTAAGAATTTTCTAAGCACACACACACACACACACACACACACACACACACACACACAAGGCTTGCACAACATTACTGTTATTGCTGTAAGGAAAAGTCTCTTATAACAGATATGTATTCAAGCTTATGTAAACTCTCAATATTTTAGTTAAAATACGAAACAATTTTTGTTGGGTGTAGGTTTTGTCCATCATTACCATCGTGATTTTTACCTCTATCTTCTTTGGTTTTGTAGCCTTAATATCCTAAAGTCTTGTACATTCTAAATTAAGTTTCTCTAAAGCGTTTTTTTTTAATGACGGCTGCTTTTGAGCTAGACCTGGAATTCGATGCGTTGGTGTCTCATAGAGAGTATTGAATATTGCCTCTTATAAATATTATATTTATTGGAGGCGTGTTGCAGATTACATTTTGATTTAAAAACCTAGTTATTTTCTATCTTATAAACTGTTTATTATGAGTCGAACATTTACATATTTAAAGATACCAACAAAGTAAGAAAAATTGGTCCCTCCCCATTAAGATTGGTGCGATATTGTATGTTTGGAGCTTTCTGCTTTAGCGGTATGACTCATTCGCTATTTACACAATCCTTGAAAGTATAATGTCTATAAGGCAACCGCTTTGGAAACAAAAATCAAATAGAAAAGGTCAGCATTGCCTCTGTAAAACATTAATTTTTAACTAAACTGTTTCCCTTTAAGTTGAACTTGTTTGTATGTCTTCCAGGACGTCTGACAGTGTCATAATGAACTTTTATTTTTAAAGACCGTTTTTCGTTGGCTTTAGGCGGGCTTCACCCCAAGACCAGCAATCGCGGCTTAGTCATCGAATTTCAGGGTTGGGTGGGGGTTCTAGACAGTCCAAATACACACTGCCACAGAATAAAGCAAACCCACTTTACTCCATTTGCGGGTGTGTCACTACAGTAACGTGACTGGTGTCATCCTACAGTATCATGAATGGTGTCAGGCTACAGTACAGTACTACAGTTTTATGCAATTGCTAAGAATTGAGAATACAATGGTACCTAAAATAGAACAGGATCTTCCTGCATAATTTTCTCTTTTATAGAGAACGCATGTCTACATTTCATTGCCGGTGTTCAATGGCTTCTTTTTACGGTGTGCCTAGTGTTGTTAATTACTGTTGTCTATAATTGTATTAGTATTTAATTCTACACTTCATTTAAACTTCAAATTTCATTACATATTGTTTCATGACAGATTTACAATCAGCGTTCGGAATGTTTAAGAAGTCAAGCAAAGGCAAGATTTCTGCTCGGGACTTAGGACCACTTCTAAGATGTCTTGGTTGGAACCCCTCTGAGCGAGATCTCGAGGAGGCGAGACTAGAATTGGATGTAAGTGGTAAGTTATATATCTGCGTCGCACATCACATATCAATCATATTGTATGACATGTTATTGCAAAATGTGTTAATCTGACACAGAATTTATTTTGCTTGATTGATTTCCAGTCGTCAAAAATATATGTGCTACCATCGCATGCATTTCATTCATGATTGCGCTATTAATCAAATATGACATTTAACAATCTTGATGTTAAGGCCAATTTTAATTGCGCGTTGTGTGAATACAATTTCATTGTGCGTTTCCATGTTTTAATCGATCAGCTTTCTTAGTTCAATGCAAAGCAAATATAAATATTACAAAAGAACAGAAAGAAATCTCAAACCAACAATGTCCACATTCAAATTCGTTATTACTGCAAAAAAGATCAGACATTTCTCTAAACAAGTTACAAAACCATTACATGGCTGCAAGTTGATTTAGTAATTAGAACTAAGCTGTATGACAAGTTATACTGACTAAATGGATGTTCGTCATTTACACAAGTTACAGACTCTTAAGAATCAGCGCACAGGTTGAAACGTAAAAAGGGTTGACGTATAAATGTATCGAAATTACACGAAAACATTAATGCGGGTGACACATGTTTAACAGGAAACGCCTATTCAGTCGCCATACCTGGTTTCGTTTCCAGTTTTTCAATCATTGTCACTATTCATATACTAAACTTTATTTTGAACTTATGAATCTACCACTTATAAGCTACTATTTTCAGCTGCATGATATAGTTATGTCCAATGTCCGTGTTTCCAATTGACATTTTTGTACATATATATATATATATATATATACATTTTACTCATTTATATTTTATGGACAATTGATGTGGACGATTTGTTGTTGCGATTATTTACAGCGCCATGACGTTTATTTTT
>JAUMGZ010175884.1:0-14461 GCA_032359645.1 Pododesmus macrochisma | reverse complement strand
GAAGTGAAGTACACATCCCCCTTCGCAGGCTACGGCCCTGGTATGAAGTCTTCTTCGCTGGTCAGTGGTTATGTTGCAGATTTAGCCCCTAGGCCTGGCTAGCGAAACTGGTGAGAAGTGGAAAGGTTGAGAGTCAAATTGACCAGTGCTATAGCTATGGGGCTCTGAATCTACAGAAATTAAAATAATTTAACCTCTCTTCAAACAAATACACTTCTTTTAAGTTTATTTTAAGACAGGTTTAATTCATTCATGTATTATAAAGAATACGAAAAATTAGTTACGTTTCATAGATTGCAATCTGGGATTGGACTGGCGTAGAAGAAATGAGATTTCCACCGACTAGTTTATTGGGAGACTTTGATATCGTCATATTAACAAGATAAAGATACATACGATAAGTCAACCATAAGACTGTTGTATTGTGTGACTTCTGCACGTTGTAAAGAACAAGAGGGCAGTGTGAATGGGGTGCGTTGGTGTATTTCTGTAAGATCGGTCGTCTTGATATATAACTGGTGACGTGAGCTTGCTGTGCGATAAGGTTAAGATTCAATAAATCTTAAGAAATATAAATCACAGACTGCACTGCTTTGACTGTACAAAAAACATATCAAGTACACTAACTTAACATATCAAATTATACAAAATTGCATTGAGCACCGATTGTCGATTGTTCGTGCTGAACAAATGATACTAGTAAATCTACATTTTTGTTTGCGAAATTATACAGCCCCGTCCAAGACTATTAAGTTCCATGAGTGACCATTGCTCAAATATGGTTTGTTTTAATACATATATAAATATTGAATAAGATTTTTAGATTTCTGTTTATCTTGCCAAACCCCGAAGCATAAGATTTACGCGTAATTGGACATTATAATATATTGTATTAATGGGTCTGGTTGTTCATTGTAAAGTTGTTATTTTGTCTGAACTTTTAATTGTCTTCGCCGTGTTGGTAACAATTTTTTTTGCTTCGAGATACAGGACATTGATATAAAACATTGATTTACAAGATAAATATGTACTATGAATATTCCACTTCGTTTGTCAAGTTTGTAGCAGTCATACTATGCCTGCAGCATCTTCATGTTTATGTTCTGCTGTTAATTCACATATTGTCTAATCTACATATTATAGAAGACACAGGTAGTTCTCTGTGTGTGCACGTGACAATATTATTATACTCACCCAACTTCGCTACAGATTTATATTTATCGATTTATATAATTTACATAGATAACAATGTAAAATTTCATTATTTTCCCCAGGAGAATAAATACCGTTCTTGAATTGCATTATCGCTTCTTTAAGTCGACGTTCTATAGACCCGGCCATAAAACCCTTGTTACTTGTGTTACAATGACATAATACAGGGATGTCAATAATGATTGATTTTATATACTAACGACACAAACTTGTCTTCAAATAGAGATCTGTGCGTTGTAGGCTAAATCAGAGATCTGAATTTTAATCAGATTGTGGATGTTAATAGCCGTCCCACAGTTATTGACGCCGATTGTCAGCACCGTTGTCGGTCTACACTGAACTGTCTTTGAATAGAATTGTGGTACGTCGTTTAACAAGTTTTTTTCACACAATGTTAAAATCTTATCAGATAGGCGTCAAAATCGAAAGGTCTAAATTGTAAAGTTATTATACCATTTTGTGTTAAACCACAATTTTCACCGAAAGTTTGTTAGGCTTTTTTGTATCGTCAGATTGTCTCTCTGAATCAGAGGTAAAATTGGTATGTAACTTTAAGGCACGGAGAACCAAGTTTGTTCAAGGCGTGACCCTGAGGTAAAAAGTGGGTTACGCGCTTTGGGGTCAATGTTCAACATCCAAACTTGGTAGAAGACATCCCTAGGGGAAGGGGCATCATTTGTGTTGAAATAAAAGGGTTCGACCTCAAGGGGACGCCATTAGGGGCCAAAGGGGGAAATTTGACAAAATATCAAAAATCTTCTTGTAATAAACTAGAAGGCCTAGAGCTAATTCTTTGGTATTTAGTAACTTTAGGGCATGGAGAACCAAGTTTGTTCAAGGCGTGACTCTGGGGTCAAAAATAGGTAACGCATTTTGGGGTCAAACTTCAACACTATTATATATATAGCAAATATGTTAACATTCAAAAACAGCCTAACCAATTTCATCTAAACTTCGAAGAATGCATCCCTAGGGGAAGGGGTATCAAATTTGTTCAACTGATGGGGCTAAGCCCAGAGGTGACGCACTAGAGGGACCAAACGGGCCTTAATGCTTTGATTTGTAGTAACTTTAGGGCACGGAGAACGAACTTTGTTCAAGGCGTGACCCGAGGGTCAAAAGTATTCAAATGTCAATCCAGATGGACGCTAAGGCCCCATGGGCCTCTTGTTATCGTATGGAGAAGTTGATCCTCCGTTTGTAAGCGTGTTCAAAAGTTGTTTGTTTATCTGAATCAGAGGATAATCCTCTGTTGTTATTTCTGTGGTTGTTTGTTTATCTGAATCAGAGGATAATCCTCTGTTGTTATTTCTGTGGTCGTTTGTTTTTTTATATTCAAGGTTCAGTCCACGTAAAGTTAGATAAGACTTTGTTGAAAGGTCATTCAATTGGTTTATCCCTCTCTCTGAACAACATTTCGTTCACAATGCCTACCCGTTCCTGTCGCCACTTCTCTTTCTGTGTTATTGCTTGGTTTTGCTCCTGTACTCTGTCGTCGCGATATTAGTGAAATATTCTGAAAGTGACGTCACATCCTACTTAAACCAACAAACCTGCCCTGTTATAATTCTCGGTCTGTATTGGGTTCCTTGGTCATTTCGGCTTTTAATGTATACAAGTTTTCTTTAGTTGTTACTTTCTTATTTTGATGGCATTCATTTTGTTTTGTACCTTCTTGCGTCGCTACTTTCTTAATTTCAGATGTCCATCATCTGTTTGTTGGTGTTTTCATTGGTCTTCATTCTTGAGATTTCAACCCTTTCTCTGTTTCTTTTTACTTTGATTCTGTTATTTTTTTCTTATCCAGAGGTCAATCCTCAGTCTGAACAGTCTTTACGTTTGAATTCTTTGGTCTTCACTTCCTCTCTTTCCGATTCAGCTGCCAATCTGCTGTTTAATTTTATTTAGCCGTCAGCCTCTCTCGTGCAAATGTCAATCCTCTGTTGGAGGAGCTTTTGGTTGTCAGTCCTTCTAATTCAATTATGTTAGTTTGCATTTTTCTTGATGTTCAGTTCCTCAGATTTAGATATCAATCGACTGTTTAGAAGTGTTTTCCTTGGTTGTCAGTGTCTCTGAATAAGACATCAATCGACTGTTTGTTGGTTTTTCTTTGGTTGTCCGTGCTGATGGTCCATATATTCCATTTCTCTTTTCTTCCGTTTTACGCATTTATAATTTAATTTTTGTTATTCATGTATTTAAATAAACAAATATTATATTTTATACAGCGCCTTTATTGTGTTGTTGACTTGCTTTGATCTTTTGCTCGCAGTGTTGTCACAATGGTTTACTGTTTTATACGTTATTTACTCATATAATGGAAACATGTTAATATCAACATCACTGGTTAAAATAGGACCGAGGTCTAGAACTGGCTCCACCTTACCGACGTCGTGTTTGTCTTGTGTGACACGGTGACACGCAGCCTGAGTTTACTTACACTGTACATACGTAAAGATACAGCTCCATAGGTGATATATTATACTAGAATAGTTTAAAGGGACACATATGTGGTGTTCAAACACCGTCTAGTTTAATTCATATTCAACAATACATTAATATTTGATAGAATAAACATTAATCTAGGACTTTCTCTAACACTTTAAGGGAAAACAATCGCTTAGATTATTAAATGTGAAAATAAGTAGTTGTTTATCTCCATGTGTTAGAAAAGCATGCCTGTAAGGATATTCTATAGATTGTATTGGCAGCTTTTATTGTTAAATTAACTTTAACGCCAGGTTTAAAATGTTAATCGCATTTTCGCTACACTTTAGATCTCTGTGTAATTGACATGCACATTAGACTTATTATATGCAATATCGATTTTTTATCGATTTAATGATTTGGTCTGATACTAAAAATACATATAGTGTATAGCCCCCGAGTATAGCCTTCAATTGGTATTGTGCGTCACTAGATCGCTCGAGTTAGCAGCCCAGAACTGAATTAAGAATAAAAACTATTTATGTGCATGGGAAAATTGGCACCTGTTCTAATTATGTTGATCCAAGATATAGGTAAATAACTGGACAAATTTTGGCACAGAGATACGTTAATATTCAGATATTAAACAGCAATATTGAACTATCCAGTTAAACTTACCATGTGACGATGAAACGAATACTGACCAGTCTACTGAAATCTACATCGCTTTCTTAATTATCCTGTAAGTTATATCTTTACCTATTCCGAGAACAACCCTTAATCATACGTGTAATAAGAAGAATGGAACTTCATGTGAATCGGAGCCATAATTTATATACATTTCATTAATAATATCGTTTTATTTTGCAGGTTATATTCTTAAGCTGGAATGGATTTCGCTTAATCTGTAAAGGAATCAACAACGGTTCGCAAGCTAATATATGTACTTATTGAGAGATCTTTGCACCTTTCTCAACTAATTGTAAAACAAAATGAGTGCCAAACGCAAGAAGAAGGATGAAAAGCCACCACCAGCCACAGGACCGGGTAGTAAGATTATCTCCCTTCCTGATCCCGTGAAAAAGCATCTTAAAAAACTACCAGATGGAAGAAAAATTCATCTTTCATTCGGAACGGCTAACTTTAAAACGTTGCCTATCGAAATATATAACAATGAAGAGCTTTCGGAACTTTCCGTTAAGTTTAACTGTGAGAACAATAGACTGAAGCGTTTACCCAAGACTATATCAGCACTGGAAAACTTAGAATACATCAATATTCAGAACAATGCCTTAACAGCATTTCCAGGATCAGTAGCAAAGTTAAAGAAACTGCAGATTCTTGAAATTCAAAACAATAACATCAAGAAATTACCTCCTGCTATACACAAGGCGACATCTTTAACTACATTACTCGCTTGTAATAACCGTGTCCGCACTTTACCAAAGAACATTGGAAAGTCACCATCACTTACGTTTGTCGATGTGTCCGGGAACTTGATCAAGGCGTTTAAGAAAGGAGTTTACGAACTCACTGCAGAGATTGATTTGTCGAACAACCGGCTCACTGACATGCCAACAGCAGCTGTTAAAAAACCAAACATCCAACGAATGAACTTGTCTAATAATGGAATCGTAAGCATGCCAGATAACATTGATAAGCTACATCGCCTTGTGTGGTTAGATGTGTCCAATAATTCTTTAGCGGAACTTCCAGGCGCGATTGGTGGTGTGAAATATCTTCATTACTTGGACATCAGCCATAATCAATTGAAAGTTCTGCCTGAGCATATTTGTAATCTTGGTTTTGCATTAGATACACTCAATATCTCACACAATGAAATCCCAGTTCTTCCAGATGATATGCACCGCTTGAAGAAGCTACGGATATTGAACGTATCACACAACAAGGTCGAGTATTTACCAGAAGGCATCCGAGAACTACCATGCCTGACGACCATTAACGTGTCCAACAACAGGCTGGGTTCCATGAAGTTTGCCGTCTACCTGAAAGCATTAGAACATCTCTACATGGCTCATAACCATATTGAAGTGATCCCAGACACTGTTGAGCAAATGAAGGCTTTGTGCACGTTAGATGTCTCCTTCAATCGTATCAAAGAAGTTCCTGCCACAATAGGTAGAGTGAAAACCTTGAAATCACTCAATGTTGGTGGCAACAAGATATCAGTTTTACCTGACAGTCTTGGGTTGGAGCAAGTACTTACTGAGTTGAATATCTCAAACAACAGGATATCAGCCCTTCCTGATCTACGCAAGCTACGCAATCTTGAATCGTTTGTTATAGGCCACAATGAAATAGCGGCTATGCCTCGCTCCATAGACTTTATGTACCAATTAAGGACTCTTGATGCATCTTTTAATGAGTTAAATGAGATGATCCTCCCGAAAACCCTCACCAGTCTGGACCTGTCCAAGAACCCATTGATCGTCAACCCCACAGATCACCGTTCCACTTTGGTTGTCATGGGTGACAAAGACCATCTCCGCAACTTAACGTCACTGTCTCTGTGTAACCTAGCATTGGACGAAATTCCAGCGAGTGTATTTAATCTTAGGTGCCTACAAAGTTTGGATTTATCAAACAATTCTTTGAAGAGTCTGGGTGACAACTTGTGTAAGATTAAAGGACTTGAATCGTTGAAAGTAGCTCACAATGAACTTGGTGCTTTGCCATCGCAAATAGGTTGCCTTAAACAGCTACATACATTACACGTATCTAACAATGCATTAGGCGAGTTTACACCGGGTCTCGTGAAGCTTGTGTCTCTTTGTGATTTGGACATGTCATTCAACAAAATGAGCTTGCTACCTGAAAATTTTGGTGAGTTGAACAAACTCACATCCATGGACCTATCAAACAATGAACTTTTAACTTTTCCCACTGATCGCATTGATGTTCTAGCGTCTTTAATTCAATTGAATCTATCGCAGAATCACATAGATGCTATGCCCATAGAATTTCCGTATCTATACCGTCTTAAGGTGCTGAAGGTCGCCAGTAATGACCTCAAAAGTCTGCCAACCGAACTTGATAAAATGAAATCACTGGAAGTTTTGGATTTACATGACAACATCGTCGAGTCACTACCAGAGAGAATTTGTAAAATGCCTGCAATTAAAGAAGTTGATGTATCTGACAATAAGATTACTTTGGGTTTCCCAAAAGCATGGGAGAATCTAAGGGCCAAAATAAACGTATCCTCAGGCGAACAAAACTCTTACAAAAAGCGCGAACCTCGCGAGAGACCATCAGACAAAGTAGAAGAGAAACCAGCTAGTCCAAAATCTGGAAAGAAAGGGAGAGGCAAGAAAGGAGTGTCACCAATAGGCACCCCACCTATTAAAGCACGTAATATGAAATCAGCCCCTCCTCAGACTTAAGGGCTATCTATTAGTTTTAGATGGCTCGATATTAATCAAGAACAGCTTCTTATATACACATAATTTCGATAATTATTAACTTTGAAGTCTTTTAACGTTGACGCATCTCTGTCCGAGTGATTTCACAGTAGGCAAAAATATGCCGGGCACCAGCGAATTAAAGAAAACTTTGTTCAACTTGGCATTTGCAGTAAAAGAACTGATTAATATTTAAGGGAGCTATATTTCTGATTTCACTACATCATACCTGTGCGAAAGGGGTACTGCTAGGGCAATCGAGAATCACTATAAGCAGTAACTGCAACTTTATTCAAACTGAAAGTTTCCATAAACAGGATTTACCAATTGAACTCGATAAAGCAGATGCCTGCTCAATTAACTGTTTGACTTGTCAAATTAAGGTTTGTCACAAAAACTTCATAAAGAAGGCTCTCGCATGCTGGTGCCAGGATTGTGAAACCATTCAAAAATAACGCGCTATGTAAGACAATAGTATTTCGTTCGCTAATTTCACCAGGAGAATTCAGAAGAGGTCAACGAAACATTGCAAATGTAACCAAAGAAACTCATAAGTGCCACCCCATTGCTTTACGCCGACGTGTCAATAAGGCTAAAATGAGACATTATTTAAGCCAATAGACAATATATTTTCACAATTGAATGTTACCCAAACGTAATGCTTGTCGTACACCTCCAAGTGTATATCCTATAATTAAGTAATGGTTTATACACAGATGATTCACATAGCAGTTCGTAAATATTGGACATATTGAATACATATAGTGAATTGCTTGGATTAGATCTAATGCATGTGTAAGATGTATTGCTTGAACTAGATGTTGAGCATACGTTATGTGTATCGCATGACTTGGATGTAGAGCACACATTTTGCGTATCACTTGACTTAGAGGTAGAGCATAAGTTAAGTATTGCGTGAACTAGCACTAAATGTAGTGCATACATCAGTTAAGTATTGCTTGAACTAGAACTGGATGTAGTGCAAATGTTAGGCGTATGGCTTGAACTAATGTAGTACACAAGTTAGGCGCATTGCTTAAACTAGATGTAATGCAAACAAAAGTTGGGCGTATTGCTTGAACTAGAACTAGATGCAGTGCAAAGGTTAGGCGAATGACTTGAACTAATGTAGTACACAAGTTAGGCGCATTTCTTTAAACTAGATGTAGTGCATACGTAAGTTAAGCGTATTGCTTGAACTAGAACTGGAACTAGATGCAGTGCAAAGGTTGGGCAAATGGCTTGAACTTATGTAGTACAAAAGTTAGGCATATTGCTTAGACTAGATGTAGTGGATACATAAGTTTAGCGTATTGCTTGAACTGGATGTAGTGCACAAGTTGGACGTATGGCTTGAACTGGATGTAGTACACAATTTTGGCATAGTGTTTGAACTAGATGTAAGCTAAGCCGTGTAGAGCATAAGCAATGGGTATTTTTTTTAACTAGATGTAGGTGTTCTAAATTCATTAAGCATTTACTCGCCATGTACCTACTGAGCAAGAAGACCGTAGTAAAATACACATTAAATAAACCTGAAGACTTCTTTTAGTTCAACATCATTGAAATCTTATATAAAATTATGTTAATTAAGTATAATATTCTCACCATGTTTTATATACTGTGATAATCTGTACCATGTATTACTATTAGATAAATTTTAACATTTTCATGTTTTACTACATCAAGTCATTTATTATCAATATGTACCATTTCCGTCCTTATATTACCCTTTAAACCATGTGATTACCGGTAGGTTACCCGTAAATTACCTTTGTGTTACCAGTGCATTACCTTTTTGTCACATGTATGGTAATCTGTATGTAACTAGTATGCTGTAACCTGCACAGTCCATCCATGTATGTTATCTGTATGTTACCTGTCAGGTACCTGTATGTTACCAGTATGTTGTTACCTGCATGCTAATAGTATGATCCCAGTATGTTACCTGTATGGTCCCTATGTGTTATGTATCCCTATTGTACCCGTCAGATACCCCTGTGTCACCTACACAGCCCCTTTGAGTTACCTGTACTGTATTTTCCCAGTATGTTGTTACCTGTATGTTAATAGTAAGGTCCCAATGTGTTACCTGTATGGTCCCTTTGCATTACCTGTTTGTCCTTGTGTGTTATCTGTATGTTACCTGTTGGGTACCTGTGTGTCACCTGTACAGCCCCTGTGTGTTACCAGTATGATGTTACATGTATGTTAATAGTATGATGTTACCTGTATGTTAATAGTATGGTCCCAGTTTGGTACTTGTATGGTACCTGTGTGTTAACTGTTTGTTACCTGTGGGATACCTGTGACTCACATTTACGGCCCCTGTGTGTTACCAGTATGATGTTCCCTGTATGTTAACAGTATGGTCCCAGTTTGGTACCTGTATTGTCTCTGTTTGGTACCTGGATGGTACCTGGATGGTACCTGTGTGTTATCTGTATGTTACCTGTATGTAATACCAGTGCTACCTTCATAACTTGTTACTTAGTGCCTAGTGTATATAAACGTTGCCTCCTGGTGCTGCTGCTGACTTAATTTGATTATATGTAAATGTGATAATAATGTTATGCCTGTCATTTGTCAGCAAACATTTTATCAGTCTTTTTGTGATTTTTTCCTTTATTTTGAGAATGGTGACTATAGTTGTATTTCACAATATTATTATAATTGATAGTGTATGTATACAAATCTTGTGATACGTTTTTAGTATTAGTCAAATTTGATATATAATTGTTCAGCTGTTAAATATGTTAGAACTTTTATTACAAGTTAGAGTATTATTACAAGTTAAATAATTATATATTTCTAGTTATTGCCCCGTGATATGTACATTGTATTATTATCATTGCTATGTTAATACATTACAAACCAAAGTTAGCCTTTATCTGTGATGCTGAATATTCTCATATTACATCATACACACTACTAGAGTATTATGTGTATACTACAACCAAGTGTATACCTGTATGTGTATCTATATGTGTACCAGATACAGACTAGTGTGTATAGTGTATATGTGTATAAGACAGTGCCTGTTGATTATTGCATGTAGTATGTTTTCTCTTTATAAAATGTATACAATTAGCTTTAAACTTTAATGACTTTTATGGATATTATACATGTTAATTATGTACAACACAGGACAAAGTCAAACAATCTTTCTCATCATTTTCTAAAATGATTTTAAATTTTGCTGCGTTTTAAGAAAAAGTTTGTTAATGAAACCAGTTCAAAAGACAGAAGTGGTACCAATCTGTCACTATTTCAAACATGTCTACCGACAAGATGAATCAAATTAACTCAGAATGAGTTAGCACAATAAGTGCTGGAGAATATATTTTGTTTCTTTATTAAGTCTTAGACATAGAACAGGAGACCTTACAGCAAATGAACCAGATTCATGTGTAGGCCATTGGTATAACTCTCATTCTATGTACACATTATCTTAACATATTAATTTCATCAGCTTTAATTATAACTTTTATGATCCATTATATTAAAATAGAAATTAGATATTTTTGTCGGATTTGTGTTGTTTTTCAAGATACATGATGGCTACATACAAATACATAAACACTTAGGCTCAACAACAGACTCAGCTCTGAAGTTAACCTACAAAGTAAAAAATGAGTCCACAAAACCATACTCTCCCTATTTTGGAGGGAGTCTCCCTATTTTTCACACACAATTTTCCATTTTGACATCAGTAATATTCCTAAACTTTGCTTATCAGCTTGCTTTAACGTAGTGTATTGCACAGAACTGCTTAAATGAGGTAGTTAGCACTACTGCTTTGTCATATAGGGCATTGTATATAGGTATTAAAGACATTTTAAGATTTTGCTACGCGTTTTCTCCCCCATGAAAATTTCAAAAAGTTTGCAAGTATGCAGAACATATTAAATATTGAGTCAAGTGAGACCTAATAATTGAGTCAACAGTACTAATTAAATATTGAGTCAACAGTACAAATTATATATGGAGTCAACAGTACAAACTAAATATTGAGTCAACAGAACAACTTAAATATTGAGTCTGTTAAATGAGTCAACAAAACTAATTAAATATGGAGTCAACAATGCAACCTGTTAATTGAGTCAACAGAACTAATTATATATGGAGTCTCAACAGTGCAACCTTAAAATTGAGTCAACAGAACTAATTAAATATGGAGTCAACAGTGCAACCTCTTAATTGAGTCAACAGAACTAATTAAATATTGAGTCAACAGTGCAACCTGTCAATTGAGTCAACAGAACTAATTAAATATTGAGTCAACAGTGCAACCTTATGAGTCAACAGAACTAGTTTAACATGTTTAATATGGAGTCAACATAACAAATTAAATATTGAGTCAACAATTTAAATAGAATATTAAGTCAACAGTACTTGTCTGAATTAATATTGAGTCAACAGTACAAACTAAATATTGAGTCGACATAACAAAGTAAATATTGAGTCAACATTACAAACTAAATATTGAGTCAACAGTACAAACTAAATATTGAGTCAACAGTGCAACCTGTTAATTGAGTCAACAGAATTAATTAAATATTGAGTCAACAGTGCAACCTGTTAATTGAGTCAACAGAATTAATTAAATATTGAGTCAACAGTGAAACCTGTTAATTGAGTCAACAGAACTAATTAAATATTGAGTCAACAGTGCAACCTTATGAGTCAACAGAACTAATTTAATATAGAGTCAACATAACAAATTAAATATTGAGCAAACAATTTAAATAAAATATTTAGTCAACAGTACTAGTCTGAATTAATATTGAGTCAACAGTACAAACTAAATATTAAGTCAACATAACAAAGTTAATTTTGAGTCAACATTACTAACTAAATATTGTGTCAACAGTACAAACTAATTATTGAGTCAACACTACAAACTGAATATTGAGTCAACAGAACAAAACAAATATTGAGTCCACACTACAATTTAAATATTGTGTCAACAGTACAAACTAAATATTGAGTCAACAGTACAAACTAAATATTGCGTCCACAGAACAAGTTAAACATTGAGTCAACATTGGAAATTGAACATTGAGTCAACAGTTTGAATTAAATATTGAGCCAATATTACACACTAAATATTGAGTCAACAGTTTGAACTAAACATTGAGTCAGCAGATGGAATTGAAAATTGAATCAACAGGACGAACGAGGATGCAATAAAGAGTATTTAATTGACTATTATGCAATTTTAATGTATATAATATGTATTTTCTTTTAAAATAACTTATTATTTGTATTAAATTAAATCTTATTTTTGCTATTTCGACAATTTAAATAACAATAATATTTTGTTTAAATATGCTAAAAAACAAATGTTAAAACTGTCTCTGAATTTGAAAAAATTAAACAACATGCATTTGATTAAAACTGTTTTTTGATCTAAAATTCTTCGTTTATGTTAAAATCTGGGTGTCCATTCATATACTTAAATACTAAATATCTAACTCGACAGTCCATGTTGCTAATGACAGTTAGATCATGTGATGTAAACTGAATATCAAACACATTGAGATTCTCCACCAGTCTAGCTGGTGTTTTAGTTTTAGGTATAACACAAAACCCTCTGCTTAGTAACCAGGCTAATACAATCTGAGCAGGAGATTTATTATGTTGAAGGGCTACCTCTTTCAATCTAGAATCTACTAAAACCACAGGTTTTTCATCACAGTTTTGCTCAGGAATAGGTGTAGCCCCAAGAGAACTGTAGGCAGTCATAGTTATTCCCCTTGGTGTGCAGTATTTTTGTATAGTGTCTTGTTGGTAATAGGGGTGACATTCTAGCTGCACATTGGCTGGTTTAATTCGGCAGTTTTGTACTATATTATCTATTTGTTTGACTGTAAAGTTTGATAAACCAATAGACTTCACTTGACCTTTTATAACAAGGTCTTCTAAAGCTCTCCATGTGTGCACCAAGTTATACGATTTAAAGTCTAGTTCACCGTTATCTTTCTCTGGTTTTGTGTCGCCATCACCTCGGTTTGCAAGTCCCCACGGATTGTGTAGCAGCATCAGATCTATGTAGGAGAGCTTGAGGTTTTCTCTTGACTGTTCTACAGCGTATGCAACATCCCTTGGGGCGAGGTATATGCTGGGTATCTTTGACGTGATAAATAACTCGTCCCTGCTACCACCAGCAGCCAGCCTTGTGGCTATCGTCTCGCCTATCTCTCTTTCGTTTTTATAAGACAATGCTGTGTCGATATGTCTATAACCAAAGAAAAATGCCTTGTCTATAACAGCCTTGAGCTCATCCCCCAGTAACTTGTACGTCCCCACACCTATACAGGGCATCTGTAGTCCGTTGTGAAGGGTTAGGCACCGTCTTATCAAGTTTGCCATGTCAAATATGTCAATCCCGCATGACCAAGGACTGTAAATTCGCCTCGAGTTAATCTAAAAGGACAATCCGGGATTATCCCATACAGTATACAGTATCGTTGATAAGTGGCAAACGTGCTGATTAGCAGTATGCGATTAAAACCATAAAGAAAATAATCGATGTAGTTTTCTGATCCTTGATCTAATTGTTTAGAATTCACAATCTCGACATGTTATGATCAATCCATGAAACTAGACATGTTAACACCACACAACTTCTTTCCAGCATCATAATCCTAGCGGTCAGTCTTTGTTTACATCTCTACACATATGCACAAATCTGATTCGTTTGGGCGCTTAAATGCAAGACTTGCAAAGTCCGCCCTTACTAAAATTGTCCAAAGCCTAAGGAGCTCGGGTGTATGTTAAACGAACTAATGTTGCTAGCTTCTGGGAGGGGGAGCTGCGCCCACCAGACCCCCTGCATCGGTTATTTTTAAAGCCCAAGCTACGCCAATGAAAGGGAGTGGCTCGCATACACTGTCTTACAAAACTGCCGTTGTACATTAATTGGACCTTTAATAACAAATACTTTACATTCTAATGTGTATAAACTGCCGTATGTATACACAAAATATCTATACAAGTTAAACTGCGATGCCAGCTGAATAAACCATTACACGATACTATACCGGACAGGCTGACATGATACTATACTGGACAGACTAACACGATACTATACTGGACAGACTAACATGATACTATACTGGACAGACTAACATGATACTATATATACTGGACAGACTTTCATGATACTATACTGGATTGACTAACATGATACTATATTGCACAGACCAACATGATACTATATTGGACAGACAAACATGATAATATACTGGACAGACAGACATGATACTATACTGGACAGACTAACATGATAATATACTTTCAATATCATCCGACTCTGAAATCAACCCCGGCCCTAGAGCCCCAAGATATCCCTGTGGAACCTGTGGTAAAGCAGTCACATGGAAAACAGATGCAAT